>CAUYQU010064728.1:0-49017 GCA_963574635.1 Cheracebus regulus | reverse complement strand
ATATATATATATATATTTCTCCATCTAACCAGTGTGCTATTTTTTTTTTTTTGAGACGGAGTCTTGCTCTGTCACCCAGGCTGGAGTGAGGTACGCAATCTTGGCTCACTGCAACCTCCACCTCCCAGTGGAAGTGATTCTCCTGCCTCAGCCTCCCAAGGAGACTGCCACCATGCCCAACTAAGTTTTGTATTTTTTTTTTTTTAATAAAAGATGGGGTTTCACCATGTTGGTCAGGCTGGTCTTGAACTCCCGACCTCAGGTGATCTACCCACCTTGGCCTCCAGAGTGCTTGGATTACAGGCGTGAGCCATCACGCCCGATGGTTTTGTATTTTTAGTAGAGACAGGGTTTCACCATGTTAGTCAGGCTAGTCTTGAACTCCTGACCTTGTGATCTGCCTGCCTCGGCCTCCCAAAGTGCTGGGATTACAGGTGTGAGCCACCATGCCCAGCCTCTCAATTGATTTTAAAAGGAAACTTTTTTTTTCCCCCTGAGACGAAGTCTTGCTCTGTCGCCAGGCTAGAGTGCAGTGGCATGATCTCGGCTCACTGCAACCTCCGTTTTCCAGGTTCAAGCGATTCTCCTGCTTCACACTCCCTAGTAGCTGGGACTACAGGTGCCCACCACTTTGCTCAGCTAACTTTTGTAATTTTTAGTAGAGGCAGGGTTTCACCATGTTGTCCAGGCTGGTCTCGAACTCCTGACCTCAAGATCCACCTGCCTTGGCCTCCCAAAGTGTTGGGATTACAGGCGTGAGCCACTGTGCCTGGCCTCATTTAATTTTCAGAACATGATCTTATGACAAAGGAGCAAACTCTTACTTTACAGAAGTGGAAACTGAAGCTCAGAGAGGCTAAGTAATTTGTTCAGGGCTCCACAGTTGGAAAGAGGGACTTTGTAGCTAGTTCTGACTGAATCCCAACCCTATGCCCTATGGGGCTCTGCCTCTGAAGATGCCACAGTGAGTTCAGTTACACACACCGAAGCAAGGAGGATCACCTATCCCCTCCTTCTGTGGTTCTTGTCCTCCACCCTACCTCAGGTCCTGCCAAGGTAATGGACCTTGTCATTAACAATAATTGTACCCTACCCCAGGTAATTTGAATACCAAGTATCCTATCCTCCTAATACCACCTCCTATCTTTCCAGCTTACTCCTTGTAGAGCTAGGACTCCAATAGCTCTTTGACCTGCCAGAATCTTCAGTCCACTGATACTTCCATTTTTTGGGTCACTGTTCCTTCCTTCCTTCATGTCTTGACTTTGCTCCTTAACCAGAACATTGCTATAATTACATCCTAGCAACCCCTTATAATTACTTCCCTCAACCCCCTTCCCAGCTCTCATTAAATTGCATCCACCTGGCAAGGCCACACCCTGGTTAGTTCCACGCAGGTGACTGAGGCTAGAGAAAGACATAGACTTGCTGACTGATCTCCCTCGAATGTCATGCCCACCATCCTCCAGGGGCCCTTAGCACTTGCTGTCGGTCAATCCCACCACATGACCCAGGCTTTTCACTCTTCCTGAAGGACAAGGTCATACCTTCTCCTCTCTCCTCCATCACTGACAGCTCCTCCCACATCGTCCTCTCATCTGGTGTCTCTGCTTCCTACTTCACTAAGAAAACAGAGGCAATCAGAATAAGAAGAATGGTATGGGTGGTCAGAGGAGAATAAAAATTCCAGACAGCAGTTTCACATGACTAGAGGCGAGGGCTGGTAAGACCCTGAAAAACAGGGTGTGGACCAAGCTGATTTGAGGTGGACTGGACCCATCATGGCGTTGGATTTGACCTAGGTTTCTCCTGGGACCTCATTATGATAGATGCAGGAGGAAGATAAGGAGGAGAGTCCCCCTGAGAATCTCCCACCAGCCTGCCCATGGGGAGGATGGGATGGAGCCTTAGGAACTTCATGCCATTTGCGGGGGCGGGGAGGGGGAGATTGTGGCCTTTTCTGTTCCTGGGATTTAATCTGTGAGGTGGGGCCTGTAAGCAGGAACCCCTCTTGCTATGCAGAGCTTGTTTTTTTTTTTCCTTTTCGCCCAATAAATTCGGTTCCCCTTCACCTGTCAAAGTGTCTGTGTGCCTAACTCTTCCTGGTCATGTGAGAAGAACCCGTTTTTTTCCTACAACAATTACATACCGATTAACATACTAAAAAATCACACACCCATCGGCACCACAACAGTTTCGAGAACACCCATATTTGGTGTAAAAATGAGTAGCACCACAGTTCCGAGAAATCTCCACCTTTTTCCAGGGGTTTTCATGAATATTCCACCCCTTGGTTAAAAAAACCCATAAAGGGGCCAGGCGAGGTGGCTCATGCCTGTAATCCCAACACTTTGGGAGGCCCAGGCGGGTGGATTACCAGAGGTTGGGAGTTCGAGACCAGCCTGACCAACATGGAGAAACCCCATCTCTACTAGGAATACAAAATTAGTCGGGCATGGTGGCTCATGCCTGTAGTCCCAGCTACTCAGGAGGCTGAGACAGGAGAATCCTTGAACTCGGGAGATGGAGGTTGCAGTGAGCTGAGATTGAGCCATTACACTCCAGTCTGGGCAACAAGAGCAAAACTCCGTCTTAAAACAAAAAAAGAAAAAGAAAAAAGAAAAAAAGAAACCCATAAAGGTAGCAGCCCCAAACCCTCTTGTGCGGCTTTCTCTCGAGTCCCTTCTTCAGTGTGTACTTTTTGCTTTGCAATAAATCTCAGCACTTTCACTATTTTCTGACTCATTCGTGAATTCTTTCTCGAGATGGCATCAAGAGCCTCAACGCTGGCTGGGGTTAGATTCTGCTGGCTTTGGGAGACCTTCCCCAGCCCACCAATATCAAGAAAACAATTTCCTTGGACTCACCACCTCTACCCGTTCACCTGGGTCTGTGCTTCATTTTCAGCCTCCCCTCCTCCCCTCCTTGCCCCTGGGAATGAATGGTGCTTGCTCCTTTCGAGGCTCATCTCCACACACCTCATTCCATCCTTCTCACCTGCCCAAGGCCTTCACTCCAGCAAGTGTCCCTCTCTCTCTGACTAAATTATTCCAATCAGCATTAAAATATCTTTTGGGCCAGGAGTAGTGGCTCACACCTGTATTCGTAGCACTTTGGGAAGTCAAGGCAGGAAGGATTGCTTGAGGCCAGGAGTTCAAGACCAGACTAGGCAACACAGCAAGGCCCTGTCTCTACAATAAAATAATAAAAAACAATTAGCCAAGCGTGATGGCTCACACTTGTAGTTGTAGCTACTCAGGAGGCTGAGGCAGAAGGATTACTTGAGTGTGAGAGTTCAAGGCTGTGGTAAGCTATGATTGCACCACTGCATTCTAGTCTGGGCAAGAGTAAGATCCTGTCTCAATAATAATAATAATAATTTGGGCCAGGCATGGTGGCTCATGCCTGTAATCCCAGCACTTTGGGAGGCTGAGGCAGGCAGATCACAAAGTCAGGAGTTTGAGACCAGGCTGGCCAATATGGTGAAACACCATCTCTACTAAAAACACAAAAATTAGCGGGGCAATGGTGGTGGGTGCCTGTAATCCCAGCTACTCAAGAGGCTGAGGCAAGGGAATCCCTTGAACCTGGGAGTCGGAGGTTGCAGTGAGCCGAGATTGTGCAACTGCACTCCAGGTTGGGCAACAGAGCAAGACTCCATTTCAAAAATAAATAAGCAAATAAATAATAATAATAAGCCGGGCCCAGTGGCTCATGCCTGTAATCCCAGCACTTTGGGAGGCTGAGACGGGTGGATCACAAGGTCAGGAGTTGGAGACCAGCCTGGCCAACATGGTGAAACCCTGTCTCTACCAAAAAATACAAAGATTAGCCAGGCATGGTGGCAGGCGCCTGTAGCCCTAGCTACTCAGGAAGCTGAGGCAGGAGAATCGCTTGAACCCAGGAGGCGGAAGTTGCAGTGAGCTGAGATCGTGCCACTGCATTCTAGCCTGGGTGACACAGCAAGGCTCTGTCTCAAAAAAAAAAAAAAAAAAAAAATTTCTTGCATCTAAAAAAAGAAACCCACAACAAAACCAAAAGCCTCTCTTGACCCCAAACCTCTTCTCTTTTTTGTTTTCCTTTTTTTTTTTTGAGATGGAGTCTGGCTGTGTTGCCCAGGCTGGAGTGCACTGGCTCCATCTCAGCTCCTTGCAACCACTGCCCCCGGGTTCAAGTGATTCTCCTGTCTCAGCCTCCCAAGTAGCTGGGTTTACAGGCATGTGCCACCACACCTGGCTAATTTTGTATTTTTAGTAGAGATGGGGCCTCCCAACCTCAGGTGATCCGCCCGCCTTGGCCTCCCAAAGTGCTGGGATTACAGGCGTGAGCCACCACGCCCGGCCCAGATCATGTCTTTTTAATGCCTCCTTCTCACTTGGAGTAAAAGCCACACTTTCCTCCCACACCCCTTCCCTTATCTTGGGCAGCCACACTGGCCTCCCTGATATTCCTCAACCATGCCAGGCACACTCCCACCTCAGGGCCTTGCAACTGCTCTTCCATCTGCCTGGCATGGTCTCCTCTGATAGCCACATGGTTGCTCCCTCAATTCCTCCAGGTCATTTTCTCTGTGTGTCCTGTTCTCAGGGAGGCCTTCTCTGACTATCCAATTAGAATGGCACCCTCTCTCCCCACACCTGCAAGCCTCTTCTCTATTTCCACAGCACCTACCACCATCTACCATGCTGCACATTTACCTATTTAATGCCCCATTTTCCACCCCTGGAACCAAAGCTCCAGGAGGGCAGGGATTTTGTCTGTTTTATTTTCTATGTAATCCAGCACCTGGAAACCTGCATATGCTCAGTAAATATTCATGGGATGAGTGAAGGTGAAACAGGAGTGGTTGCAGAAGAATGGAAAATTTCAGGCAGCAGTTTCACATGACTAGCAAAATGAAGCTGTTGAAATAGCTGCAGAAGCGAGGGGCTCATAAGACCCTGTCAATTCAGGGTGTGGACCAAGCTGGCTGAGACCAACTGGACCCAGCATGGCGCTGAATTTGACTTAGGTTTCTCCTAGGACCTCATTATACCCTCATTAACATACTAAAAACCACACACCCAGCAGCACCATGATAGTTCCCATATTTGGTGCAAAAATGGGTGGCACCACAGTTCCAAGAAATCTCCACCTTTTTCCAGTAACTTTCATAAATATTCCACCCCTTAGTTAAAGAAACCTATAAAAATAGAAACCGCAGAGCCCCTTGTGCAACTCTTTCTTGAGTATACTCGCACTCCCCTCTTGAGTGTGTGTACTTTTAAAAATTATTATTATTATTTTTGAGGCATGGTCTCACTCCGTGGGCCAGGCTGGGAGTGCAGTGGCACGATCATGTCTCACTGCAGCCTCAACCTCTAGGGCTCAAGCCATCTTCCTGTGTCAGCCTCCTGAGTAGCTAGGACTACAGGTGCTCGCCACCACACTCGGCTAATTTTTGTATTTTTTGTAGAGATGGGGTTTTGCCATGTTGCCTAGGCTGGTCTTGAACTCCTGGGCTTAAGTGATCTACTCACCTCAGCCTCACAAAGTGCTGGGATTACAGACATGAGCCACTGTGCCCAGCCAAAGATCCAATTCCTTTCTTTTTTTTTTTTTTTTGAGATGGAGTTTTGATGTTGTTGCCCAGGCTGGAGTGCAATGGCACCATCTCAGCTCACCGCAACCTCCGCCTCCCAGGTTTAAGCGATTCTCCTGCCTCAGCCTCCTGAGTAGCTGGATTACAGTCATGTGCCACCACGCCTGGCTAATTTTGTATTTTTAGTAGAGATGGGGTTTCACGATGTTGGTCAGGCTGGTCTCAAACTCCTGACCTCAAGTAATCCACCGGCCTCGGCCTCCCAAAGTGCTGGGGTCACAGAAGTGAGCCACTGCATCCGGCCTCAAACACTACTGATTTTGAAGGGAAAAAAAAGTCCCAACTGAAAGCAAGAAAATAAAATGAAACTAATATAAAATGTCTCTCTTTTGTTAAATTAAATTTTTTTTTTTTGAGACAAAGTCTCCCTCTTCTCCCCCAGGCTGGAGTGCAATGTCTCCATCTCGGTTCACTGCAACCTCTGTCTCCCGGGTTCAAGCAATTCTCCTGCCTCAGCCTCCTGAGTAGCTGAGACTACAGGTGCCACCCGGCTTAATTTTTGTATTTTTACTAGAGACGGGGTTTCACCATATTGGCCTGGCTGATCTCGAACTCTTGACCTCAGGTGATCCGCCCACCTCCTAAAGTGCTGGGATTACAGGTGTGAGCCATGGCGCCTTGCTAAATTTTTAAATTTTATTTATTTATTTTGAGACAGAGTTCCACTTTGTCGCCCAGGTTGGAGTGCAGTGGCATGATCTCAGCTCACTGCAACCTCTGCCTCCAGAGCTCAAGCGATTCTCCTGCCTTAGCCTCCCAAGTAGCTGGGATTACAAGCCTGCTACCACACCAGGCTAATTTTTGTATTTTTAGTAGAGACGGGGTTTCATCATGTTGGCCAGGCTGGTCTCAAACTCCTGACCTCAGCTGATCTGCCCACCTTGGCCTCCCAAAGTGCTAGGACCACAGGTGTGAGCCACCGCGCCCAGCCTATTTATTTTTTTGAGACAGAGCCTTGCTCTTTTGCCCAGGCTAGAGTGCAGTGGGGAGATCAAGGGTTATTGCAACCTCTGCTCCCTGAGCTGAATCTATCCTCCCATCTCAGCCTCACCAGTAGCTGGGACTACAGGTGCATGCTACCACACCCGACTAATTTTTTTTTTTTTTTGAGACTGGATCTCGCAGTGTTGCCCAGGCTGATCTTGAACTCCTGGGCTCAAGTGATCCTCCCTCCGCGGCCTCCCAAAGTGCTAGAATTACAGGCATGAGCCGCCGCGCCCGGCCTGTCTTTTAAACCTGTAAATACTCAGGCCAACTCTTGCAGAAAAAGGGGTTTTCAAATTTGAATGTGCTCGGGAGTCACCTGGACTCCTGGGAAAATGCAGATTCTGAGTCAGCAAGTCTGGGGCGGGACCTGAGAGCCTGCATTTCTAACTTGCTCCCAGGTGGTGCCCAGCTGTTGCTCCGCAGGCTGGCAAAAGATGACCCTGACTGCAGATCTGAGGTGCTGCAAAGCCCAGGGCGTCCAGTTCCGGGGGTGCCCCTCCGCCCAGAGCCGCCCCCTCCCCAGACCCCAGTGACGGTCAGCCCTGTCCCGGGCCTGTCCCAACCGCTGCCCAGGGAAGCGCCCGCCCTGCCGCAGCCGCCTAGTCTGATTCCTGGAATCCACGTGGCTGGGCGCCCGCTGCAGCGACAGCAGTTCCCACGAGAGGAGCCGCCCCAGTGGGCCGCCGGGGAGGGAGGGAGGCCCCGCCCCGCCCCGCCCCGCCCCGCCCCGGGAATTGTCCTCTGAAGGGGCGGGGCATGGGCGTCCCCCACCCTGCTAGTCCCATCGCCTTCTCTGTCCCTGCTTGGGTCAGTAAATCCCTAGTGCTTTCCGTCCCTCCCCTCTTCCTCCTCGCTTGCTCCTTCCGTATTCAGTCTGAGCTGGGCCCTTGCAGTGGGGAGCCCACAGTCACCCGGCTGTTCCCTGTCCCCACCTCCCTCCAGGCAGGAAGGTTAGGGAGGGCTATTGCTGGTCTTGGCAGGGCAGGGGCCGTGGTTCCGGGGGAGGACCGAGGAGGTCTCCCACCCGTGAGAGCAAGGCCAGGCTGATCTGCAGGAAGGCAAAACATGAGCCCCTAACACCAACTGTCCTTTCCTCCCAGGAGGACTTCACTTTACAGTTTACAGAACACTTTTCTTGCCACTGTCATGTTTTATCCTCATAAACTTGGTGTTCTTGCCATTTGACAGATGGCAAAACTGAGGCCCAGAGAGGCCAAGTCACTAGGACAGAGGGTTCAAGTCACTGAGCCAGAGCTCAGAGGACATTCCAGGACCTGAACCTGGTATGCCATACTTGTTCTAGGAGAAGCTTTCTGGGTCTCCGGGCCTGGATTATCCAGGAATACCATTCCAACCCTTGAACATGGGGCTCTAAATTTCCATCTGGATCCTTAACTTTGAATACCAGAACTGGAAGACTAAACCATTATACAGATAGGGGAAACTGAGGCCCAGGGAGGGTCTTGCCCAAGCTCACAAGCCTCGATAAAGTTCTGGCCCCCACTGCTTAGGGTCTCAGATGAAGTTTCTGGGGCTTTCACAGCTCCCTGTCTTTCCTACTTGAGCAACTGGGGCCTGTGTTTGGGTACAGTGGGAAGGAGGGTTTAGAGCAAGAATCCTCCAAATCAAAGTGGGCATCCAGCAGGGAAGCGGAGAAGATTTAGTGCCTCTGAAAATACACTTTGCCTTTAGGCTTTATTTCCTAAGACAGAGATGTGTCACTAAAGCAAGATGATAGTGGGTTTTAACTTGATTTTGTTTTTCACTATTTTGCTTCCCAGGCAGGACTCTCAAGCCCTGACAACAGAGGCGAGAGATGCTGTGCCAGCCCTGGTCTGGGCATGTTTGGGCTCAAGGGCCAGGCTCTGCCTCCAGTCTAGGGCTAAGCTGGGGCCTGTGGCAGGATCAGATAAATGTGAGTGCATTTTCTATGAGTGACCCCATCGAGGCCTAGCCCAGAACAGGTGGGGCTCTGTCTGGGCCTGGGTGGAGATCTTTGTCACCGGGCGCAGGCTCAGTTTATGACCAAGGTCAGGGCCCATCCTGGGATCAAGGAAAAGGGAGAAGCAGCTCCGAGCTTCTCTTAGGACAGAACCGGCCCAGGATTCCTGCTCCAGGAGGGTGAGTCAGGCAGGTGGCTTGGAGCCCACAGGACGTAGGCCTTGGGCTAGAGCAGAGGCTCCGGGTGAAGGTAAGTCCCCAAGCTGAGGCCCAGGCTCTCTGGCTCAGCACTGGAGGGGTTTTCGGGGCAGATGAGCCCCCATCTCTACCCACATTCCCCATCTCACAGCTAGCCACCAGGGCTCTATGGACACGGCTGGCCATCTCCTTCCACTGTTCCTACTTGAGGCCCTGGCGCTTACAGAGGCAAGTGGTACCACAACCAGCTCTTTCTAATGGCAGCTGGACTTGTCGAGGGCTCAGCTTCTCTAACTCCTCAGGGCTCTGTCCAGAGGTATGGATTCTGGTAAACTGGCTAGCTGGAAAGAATAACCGAAAGCCCTCCACCATGGTCAATTTCAGCCTACTCACATGACGCCACTACACGTGAAGTTGCGAAGAGACGTGCAGAATTGACTCCAGCGCACCTCTGGCCCTATCCCAGGACAGTTCCGTTGCCTTCCACAGGGCCCAGGAAGGGACTGGGGTCCTGTTGGCTTGCCAAGTTCAGGTACCCTCGAGGGCTTCCTGTCCTGCCCTTGTGCCTGTTGCTGTGAGGTGACTGATTAGGATTGTGGCTGTAGCTGACACTGTGATTGTGATGGTTGAAGCTTCAGTTACTGGTGTCTTTTCAGTGACGCAGGAGAAGCAGCCAGTCAACAAAGTGCCTCTGTCCCTCAAGGGACACTGCCAGGTGCCAAGGACTATGAGGGCCAATTAAGGCCCAGGGTCCTCAGGGCTGTGTTGTGGCTCTGTGCAGGAAACTGGAAACCTGATGTGACCCAACCGACACATCTCCTGCCACTCTCGCCTCCCTCCGCCGTGCAGTGATGACCTGGCCTCATGCTGCATTGAGGAGACAGGAGCCCCAGCTGTGGGACGCTCTCACCTTTCTATGGCGGAATCTGTATTTCCACCTGCACCATGCCCGTCTTCTTCCTGACTCACATCTGAGGTTGGGTGCCTCCTCTTATCAAAGGACAAAGGACAGTTCTTTTTTTGTTGTTTTGTTTTAGACGGTGTCTTGCTCTGTCACTCGGGCTGGAGTGCAGTGGTTCGATCTCGGCTCACTGCAACCTCTGCCTCCCGAGTTCAAGCAATTCTCCTGCCTCAGCCTCCCGAGTAGCTGGGACTACAGGCGCCCGCCATCATACCTGGCTAATTTTTGTATTTTTAGTAAAGAAGGGGTTTCACCAAGTTCGCCAGGCTAGTTTTTTTTTTTTTTTTTTGAGACAGTCTTGCTTTTTTTTTGAGTAGTCCCAGCTACTCGGGAGGCTGAGGCAGGAGAATTGCTTGAACCCGGGAGGCAGAGATTGCAGTGAGCTGAGATCGCACCACTGCACTTCAGCCTGGGTGACACAGCAAGACTCCATCTCAAAAAAAAGAAAAAGAAAGGTGGCCTTTGGTAGCAGTAGCCAATGTGGTGTCTGATGGTGATAGCAATGTCCAGGTGTCTTGCAGCAGGCGTGGCCTGTCCAATGCTGTCACTTCCCTCATTCCTGGGTAAAAAAAAGAAAAAGAAAAAAAATACTAGCCCGGCGTGGTGGTGTGTGCCTGTGATCCCAGCTACTCAGGAGGCTGAGGCAGGGGAATCGCTTGAACCCAATGGGTGGTGGAGGTTGCAGTGAGCCCAGACTGCACCATTGCACTGCAGCCTGGGCGACAGAGTGAGACTCCTACTCAAAAAAAAAAAAAAAAAATCCCAGCTCTGCCACTAACTACTTGTGTCATCTCAGGTAAGCTACTTAACTCTGCTTCAGTCTTTTTATCTATAAAACGGGAGCAATGGTCGTACTTACCTCAGAAGGTTTCAATTAGTGATTAGTGAGCTGAAATTTGTAAAGTGTCAGAGCAGGGCTGGCACAAAGTGAGCATTAGATATATGCGTAAGAAAAGAAAGAAAGAAAGATATTAGCAGCTTCCATCTGAGAGCCACCTGGGCATCAGGCACCATGCCAGCTTCTTTATTTGCATTACCTCTAATCCCCACATTACTTGATAAGGTAATTCTTTTTGCTCCCATCCTACAGATGAGGAAACTGAGGCCCAGAGAGGGCAAGTCAGTTGTCTAAGTTGACCTAGACAGATTCTTCAAGTTCCCTGCATTATCACACTCTTGCTTTTCTCCACTACAAAGGCAAAGCACCGATGAGGAGGGGGATGGACAAAATGGGCCTTGCAAAGGTGCCTTGGACCCTCCCAGCCACTCTATAGCCACAGAGCCCTCTGCTCACAAACCATCCCACCTCTTCAGAACTTGGGAAGGGTTCCTAGTTGTCCAGGGTTAAGTAGTAAGCTCAGAGCCGCAAACATCTCATTAAGCAATTACCCCAGGGAGCACCAAGGCAAGGAAGTGACCTCACTGCCATCTAGACACCACCCTGCCGCCGGGGAGAGAGTAATGGGGGTAATCATGGCAGTGACATTGATGGTGACGCTGAGTGACAAAAAGATGACGGCTCTGTGCCATCTCGTTGTTGGTGGAGGAAGTGAGGAGGCTGGTAATGACTCCAGGGTAGTTCAGGTGATTGCTAATGGCGGTGGCAGATCATAGTCTTGGTGGAGAGGTGACAGTGGGAATGATGATTTGTGGGGCAGACACTGTGGCTTGGCTCTCTCGAGTCCATTGCACCCTCCTCGTTGGGCAGCTGGACAGTAAAGCACTGCCTTTCCCTTCCCTGTGGTGCCTGAGTGGGGTCAGGCTCCACACTGCAGCAAGGTTTGGAAGGCGGAAGTGAGGCTCAATCCTCTGTGCTTCAGTTTCCTCATTTATAAAATAAGACTAGGCCGGGCGAGGTGTAATCTTAGCACTTTGGGAGGCCGAGGTGGGTGGATCACCTGAGGTCAGGGGTTCGAGGCCATTCTGGGCAACATGGTGAAACCTCATGTCTACTAAAAATACAAAAATTATCTGGGCCTCGTGGCGGGTGCCTGTAATCCCAGCTACTTGGGAGGCTGAGGTAGGAGAATTGCTTGAACCCACGAGGCGGAGACTGCAATGAGCCGAGTTCGCACCATTGTACTCCAGCCTGGGTAACAAGAGTGAAACTCTGTCTCAAAAAAATAAATAAAAATAAGATAGGAATAACAATAGAACAGTGCCTGGTATATAATAAGCACTATGTAAGTGCTGGTTGTTGTTGCTAAATTGTCATTTTATTATTTTTTAAGTGATTTTATGTCCCCTTTTGACTGTTTCTGGCAGCCTGCAAGGTCTCAGGAACGTGAGTTTTTTCTGCAGCCATGACATGATGTCAGGTCTCCAGCATTTATTCTTCAGCTTCCTGCTTGCTCAGAGGCAGCTGCAGGGCTAAAAGCAGGAGTAGAAACTCCTTAAATCCAGCTTTCTCATCCCCGTATTGAAGCTTCAGGGATACGTTCTTGAATTCATAGCTCTGGTGCTGGCTCTCTTGGTGGGTCGGGTATGTAAAGGTCTGGAATCATTCCTGGAGGCTTGGCTCACTGTGCCTCTCTGATGGTTGTACGAAGACCTACTACCCTCTATTAAATACCCTCCTGCTAAAAACACCAATAGCGCTTTCTGTTTTCTGCATCGAGATAGACCCTGCTCTCAACAGACCCACGTCCTCTGCGTCCCCTCTTCTGGGTCATCACCTCTGCTGCTCCTTCCTTGGTGTCAGCCACTTCCTTGGGTTCTGAAACTCCACCTTCCAGGCTCCCCTTCCCCCAGTCCTCTCCTCTCTGTCTCTTCCTCTTCCTCCTTCACAGTGCGGTTCTCAGGGGGGCCAATCCTAGTCCCATGGCCTGTGTGTCTCAGTGACACCACAGCCTCACATGTCCCAAACTCACTGCATGGTCTTTTCTCCCCAGTTTGGCTTCTGTCTTGGCCTGGGGCCCAAACCACAAAGAAAGCCGGGAGCCTCCCTAGAACTTGTGCCTCTCTTCCCTCCACTCTGTCTGGGCCGTCTAACATTTAGTGAGTGCCTACTGTGTACTGGGCTGGGCAGCACCCAGAGTTGAGGCTGACCTGAGTGGGCTCCTGGATATATGTAAACACCTGTGAAGTTTCACAAGTGGGAGGGATGGAGCTTTCTTTTCTTTTTTTTTTTTTTGAGACAGAATTTCGCTCTTGTTGCCCAGGCTGGAGTGCAATGGTGTGATCTCAGCTCACCACAACCTCTGCCTCCTGGGTTCAAGTGATTCTCCTGCCTCAGCCTCCAGAGTAGCTGGGATTACAGGCATGCACCACCATTTTTTGTATTTTTAGTAGAGACAGGGTTTCTCCATGTTGTTTAGGCTGGTTTCAAACTCCCGACCTCAGGTGATCCGCCTGACTTGGCCTCCCAAAGTGCTGGGGTTACAGGCATGAGCCATCTCACCTGGCCAATAAGTCTAGATTTTCAGCAGTCAACAGTGAGGTTCAAAGACACGGCCGCCTTTCAGCCCCGGAATTCCCTGTGGCACAGGCTGAGGCCTCAGCTGTGACTCCTACTTCTCATCCCCTTTTGGGGTGGTCCCAGAGAGCAGCCCCCCGCCGTAAGCTGTTGAGTGAGACTCTCTCCTTCTCTGAGTCTGTTTCGGGTTCCCGGAGCCCAGAGGTGACTGCCCCTGAGACAACCAACAGCCGTGGCGGAGGCTCTGGTGGGCTCCCACCGGAGTCCCCCGAAGGTCAGACTTCCTGCCTCCTCCTTCTTTCTCCATGTCTGCAGCCACCACACGAGGCCAAGGTCATGGCGTGTCTGAACCTCCACAGCTTCCTAAGTGGCTTCCCTCCCTTCTCTTGCCTCTTCCGATCCCTTCTCCACAGGGCAGCCAAAGGATCTCCAGGAAACTCCAAGCGGGTCCAGCCAATCCCCAGCGTAAGCCCTTCAAGGCTACCCATTGCTCTGAGGATAAACTGAGCTCCTGACCCCAGCGGTCACCTCCCGGCTCCGCACAGCTGCCTCGAGTCTCCTGGAGCCCCAGCAGGGCTCTTTCCCGTGTTCCCGCGGCTCCTTCCTGGCCTTCAGATTTCAGTCAAATTGTCCCATTCTCAGGGACAAGGTCATGCCTGCTCCCCAGGGACGGCCTGTTACTGGTTAATGGGGAGGCTCAAAGGCCCAGCCACCTTGCCTCATTTGGGTCTCACTCTGATGGGCCTTTCCAGTTTCTCAGGAAAACCACCCTTTTTTTTTTTTTTTTGAGACAGAGTCTCGCTCTGTTGTCCAGGCTGGAGTGCAGTGGCGTGATCTTGGCTCACTGCAACCTCTGCCTCCTAAGTTCAAGCAATTCTCCTGCCTCAGCCTCCCAAGTCACTGGAACTACAGGCATGCGCCACCACGCCCAGCTAACTCAGGGAAACCACTTCTGACCCCCACCTGCCACCTCCCCCAGGTGGGTGCGGCCCCTGCTCCATCCTGCACTGGCTTCCTGTGGTTTTTATTTTCAGCCTTTACCCACACTTTGCAATCGTCTTCATTCATTTTTAACAAATATTTATGAGCCCCTCTTAGGTACCAGGCATGTTCTAGGCTCTGATGCAGCAGTGGACAAGAGACAAGAATCCCTGCTCTGCACGGGGAAACAGATGATAACTAACAAATATGAAATCGAATGTGGGTTCCATTTATCCAGGCCGGCGTTCTGAAGCAAAGTGAGGCAAGGCAAGGGAAGGCAGGAAGGAAGGTACTTTCTTGAGATGCTGACATTTGAACGGAGGCCGGCGTGGAGTGGGAGAGGAAGACATGGGGACGTCTAGGCATGGAACGTTCTGAGCAGAGGCGCAGAGGCAGGGATGTGCCTGTGAAGTTGAGACATGGGAGGCCAGTGTGTTGGGGGCAGGGATAAGGTGGGAGAGGTGACAGGATGCCCCGTCATGTAGGGTCTCATAAGTCACCAGAAGGAGTTTGGGTTTTACTCTGAGTGGGGGTCCATGGAAGGTTCAGAGGGAGAGTGCAGAGGAAGCCCTCTGTGGCTCGGGGTGGGGAACTGTCCGAGGAAGGACGCTGAGCCCTTGTTTATAGGACAGTGCGCTCATCCTGAGAGAGGTGGAGGTGGCTGGAGATGAGGGCAGCGTCCAGGGGAGAAGTATCTAGACGTGGGATACAGAAGGCAGCACCCACAGCACGTGGAACCCCTGACTTCATTACTCTCTGTCTTCCTTTCTGTTCAGGAGAGCAGGGACATTGGTCTGGTCTGTTTGTTTGCATGGACTTTAGCCTATTACCTGGTACACAGTAGATGCTTTATGAATGTTTGTTGAATGACTGAACAAAGATGTGGCAGATTCAGATCAAAGGAGATAGGTAGGTAGATAGATAGATACATAGATAGATGATAGGTAGATAGATACCTAGATAGATGATAGGTAGATAAATGATAGATTGGTAGGTAGGTAAGTAGGTAGACAGATAGATAGATAGATAGATGGATAGCACATTCTCCAGGTCACTCTGGCCACAAGATGGGCGTGCTGCCAAGCCAGCTTGGCATAGCCTCTCCTGGGAGCAACCCTTGTCCCACTCACAGTCTGTTCCCTTGAAGTCTAGAGGGGCCCAGCTTGGAACAGCTATGCCCAAAGGGTAGGCACAGGTGCCTAGGCTGGTACCCACATGGAGGGAACAATACACTCTGTGCTTCAGACCCTTGGGGTCTGAGCTACCTCCCCCAGGAGGAGATGTGAAGGGGACATAGGACTCCAAGCAGGCTCCTCCCTTCCCTGACTGCTCTTCAAGCCTCTCTCCAGGGCAGGGGAAACCCAGGGAGCTCGCCTTCCCCTGGCTCAGCTGGAGAAACAGTCAGCTGACTTTGGCCTTGGGTCCTTCCTCCCACCTCATGGGTGCCCATGGGCAAGCGCTGGCCCTCTGCTGACCTTCGGGGGCTCTGTCCGAGGCAGTGGGGGAGAGTTAGCTTTAGACATGACTGTGAAGTTTTGCTGAGATTAAGTTGGGGCACCTTGTGATTCTCTCACCTGGATCCCCTGTATTTTTCTCTCCTCACCCTTAATCCAATTTCTAACGACATATTTATTTGTGTGATTAACTACTGGATGTCTGTAAGCTGTCTGGGTGCAAGGACAGTGCCTACCTTGTTCACCAGGATATACTGGAAGCCCAGTACCATGTGTGGCTTATCTAAGAGGCAGTCTGTAAACGCTAAATGAATGAATGGAGGGATGAATGAATGAAAGCACTTTGTAAACTCTAAAGCAGGAGTGACAGGAAAGAACGGACAATAGGAATTGTAAAGTAACTACTGTCTAGCAGGCAGAGGAAGCCACTCAGCAGGAGTCAGGAGTCTCCCCAGCCTGTGGCTGAGTAGGGCGTACCCTGAGCAGCCTCCTCCTCACCGCACTCCACCCTACACTCCAGGGTCACCAGCCTTGGTAAGGCTGAAAATAACAAGGATAACAACAGCTATTTCACCCATACTGCCTCATGTAACCTGTACAAGAGAATTATGAGGTGATGCTATCATTATTCCCATTGTAAAGATTTGGAAACTGGGGCTCAGGAGCTTCAGTAATTTACCTAAGATAAATGAATGGTGGGGCTGGGATTCAAACCCAGGTCTATCTAAGGTCACAGTCCACCTGCGGTTTCACGTTGACACTCGCTTGCCCCTCTGGTCACCTTTAAACTTTCAACCTCTCCATCCCCATCTTTTTTTTTTTTTTGAGATGGAGTCTTGATCTGTCACCCAAGCTGGGGTGCAGTGGTGGTGTGATCTCAGCTCACTGCAAACTCTGCCTCTTGGGTTCAAATAATTCTCGTGCCTCAGCCTCCAGAGTAGCTGGGACTACAGATGCCTGCCACCACACCTGGCTAATTTTTGTATTTTTAGTAGAGACGGGGTTTCAGCACGTTGGCCAGGCTGGTCTCGAACTCTTTATCTCAAGTGATCCGCCTGCCTTGGCCTCCCACAGTGCTGGGATTACAGGTGTGAGCCACCATGCCCAGCCACATTTAAACTTTTCAATCTCTCCATCCTCATCTTTTTTTTTTTTTTTGAAATGGAATCTTACTCTGTCACCCAGGCTGGAGTGCAGTGGTGTGATCTCAGCTCACTGCAACCTCTGCCTCTGGGGTTCAAACAATTCTCGTGCCTCAGCCTCCAGAGTAGCTGGGACTACAGGTGCCTGCCACCACAACTGGCTAATTTTTGTATTTTTAGTAGAAATGGGGTTTCACCACATCGGCCAGGCTGGTCTCGAACTCTTGATCTCAAGTGATCCGCCTGCGTCAGCTTCTTAAAGTGCTGGGATTAGAGACGTGAGCCACCATGCCGGGCCACCCATCCCCATCTTGTCTCCTCCAGACGCCCTGTGCTCTCCCCAGCATCTTTGAGCAGGCACCTCTCAGAGACTCAGTTTATCTGTCTGTAAAATGGACACATAAATCTCTGCCAGTTTTGTAATGAAGGTCCACAAGGATGGGACTGTTCTGTGTAAAACATGTAAAAATGTTTTGTGTAAAAGGGGTGAGTGAGGTGAAGCCAAGGTAGTGGAAGATGCTGTGGTGACCTGCCCAAAGTCACCCTGGGGTGGCAGGGGAACAGGTTTCTGCCCTCTGGCTGGGCACTGTGGGCAAGTGAGTATGAGGGTGGGAGGCTGTGTGAGTGTGACTACGAGTGTAGACTACCTCATGACCGACCTCTAGGAGGTCAAGAAAAGCCCCTGCTGCTTCCAATATTAAGGCTTCCAGTGTTATTAAATTAAAAAGTAAAAAGGCTGCAGAAAACATCATGCATTTTAAATTTAACAAATGAGCGTTTTAAACACACACACACACAATGCAATGCCATGTAATTGTGCTATTCAAAAGATAATTAGAGGATTTATAGAAAATATGAATTCATGGTGCACTGCGGGAGGTGTGGCTGGGTAACAAGATGCAAGCGCCGAGTGCCCTAGCGAGCAGCTCCTGCATCCCTCCCATTGTGTCCCTTTGTCACTACATGTTACATCCTTGTTTGGGCATGCCAGTGGCTAAGAGACCTTCTTCCATCTGGACCCTGTCCTTGGCCCGCTCGCTGTCTGGCTTTTTTTTTTTTTTTTTTTTTGAGACAGTCTTTTTTTTTGAGACACAGGGCAGGGACAAGTCTTTGGCTAATTTTTTTTTTTCTTTTTTTTTTTTTGTAGAGACAGGGTTTCACCATGTTGGCCAGGCTGGTCTCGAACTCCTGGCCTCAGGTGATCCACCAGCCTCACCCTCCCAAAGTGCTGAGATTACAGGCATGAGCCACCACACTCGGCCTCTTTGGTTAATCTTGCATTAATTCATCCATGTATCAGTTCACTCACAGAACTGATTTCTGTGAGTTCACAGAAAATATTCAGTTCACAGAATATTTTGTATTCTGGAATGCATGTTTTGCTCTGGGGGCACAGCAGTGAAGAAAACAAAGTCCCTGTTCTCAGGAAGCTCACAGTCTTAAGTGGGACACAGATACTTAAGTAAATCAGGCCATATGAACAGTGATAGGGGCTGTGAAGGGGGTTAACAGGAACAGAATTACA
Organism: Cheracebus regulus; assembly: GCA_963574635.1. NCBI lineage: Eukaryota > Metazoa > Chordata > Mammalia > Primates > Pitheciidae > Cheracebus > Cheracebus regulus. The sequence goes on along the minus strand of CAUYQU010064728.1, from coordinate 30,772 downwards.
GGAGACCCCAGTGTTCAGTGCAGGTCTCACAGAGTTGGCCCCCAAACCTTTTTGTTTTTTTTGAGACAGAGTTTCACTCTTATCACCCAGGCTGGAGTGCAGTGAGTGGCTCCATCTCAGCTCACTGCGACCTCTGCCTCCCGGGTTCAACGGATTCTCCTGCCTCAGCCTCCCAAGTAGCTGGGATTACAAGAGTCTACCACCACACCCAGCTATTTTTTGTATTTTTAGTAGAGATGGGGTTTCATCATGTTGGCCAGTCTGGTCTCGAACTCCTGACCTCAAGTGATCCGCCTGCCTTGGCCTCCCAAAGTGCTGGGATTACAGGTGTGAGCCACTGTGCCCAGCCCCAATTTGGATTAGAGCTGAAGGGCCCCAGGGCCAGGTGGCTGTTAAGGGGCAGTACCAGCTGCCTCAATGTCACTCTCCTTTACAGAGAAAAGCTATTCTGGTCCAGTTCCTAGCTGCATGGCCTTGGGAAAACTCCATCTCTCTGTGCCCCAGTTTCCTCATCTGTAAAATGATTTTTTTTTTTTTTAGACAGTCTCACTCTGTTGCTTAGGCTGGAGTGCACTGGCATGATCTCAGCTCACTGCAACCTCCACGCCTGGTTCAAGCAATCCTCCTGCCCCAGCCTCCCAAGTATCCGGGATTACAGGTGCCCACCACTACACCCGGCTAATTTTTTTTATTTTTAGCAGAGACGGGGTTTCACCATGTTGGCCAGGGTTGTCTCGAACTCCTGACCTCAGATGATCTGCCAGCCTCGGTTTCCCAAAGTTCTGGGATTACAGGCGTGAGCCACTGCCTAGCTGTAAAATGATATTAGGCATACCTTAAATATAACTTCCTTTTAAGGCTATTCAAGAAGCAAATGTGCTAAGGGCCTGTAAAGGATTGAGCACAGAGACTGGCATAGTCACTGCTCAATAAACGAAAAGGAGATGAGGTGAGGAGGATGGAGGACAGGAAAGCTGGAGGAGGGTTGGCCTGGCTCCTTCCGCCCTTGGACGTCTGGGCCCCTGTGCAGCCTATGCAGGCAGTTCCAAGGATGGCCACGAGATGGCGTCTGAATCCCAGTTATGAGGGACTCCGCTGCGCTTCTTAGCAGAGGAAGCTGTTTGGGGAAGTAGGGACCAGAGAAGCAGGTAGGCTCCCCAGGAGTGGGGCTTGGCACTAACTTCCTTAAAGTCCAGCCACTCAGCTTCTCCTTTCAGTTTATCTCCTAGGGCTTTCCTGTCCGCACCCCTTTCCCTCCAGCCCCGCAACACTGGAGCCCAAGTCTTCTGCTGAGCGGGCCGGCTCTTTGCCCACCCAGGCTTCCCAAGCCAACCCCTCCTCTCCTTGTCGTTCATGAACCAGGTAGGAGGACTTAAGGGAACACTTCCTGTGGGCCTTGCAGGGTAGGGAGCCAGAGGAAATGACCTGGTTCCTGTTCTTAGCATCCTGGGGGTGGGGTGGGAGGTAGGAATAGAAACCAAAAGAGAGAAATGGAAAACAGGCAGGATTGTCTTAAGATTTCTTCCCCATCTGTAGGCTGAATCTGTTATTCTCATTTTGCAGATGCAGAAACTGAGGCCCAGAAGCGTTCAGCCACCTCCAGGCACAGTGGCTCACGCCTGTAATCCCAGCACTTTGGGAGGCCAAGGCGGGCAGATCACAAGGTCAGGAGTTTGAGACTAGTCTAGCCAACATAGTGAAACCCGGTCTCTACTAAAAATACAAAGAATTAGCCAGGTGTGGTGGTGGTGAGCGCCTGTAATCCCAGCTGCTCAGGGGCCTGAGGCAGGAGAGTCGTGCGAACCCAGGAGGTGGAGTGGAGGTTGCAGTGAGCCGAGATCACACCATTGCACTCCCACCCAGGTGATAGTGTGACACTCCGTCTCAAAAAAAAAAAAAAAAAAAAGCATTCGGCCACATGTATGCATTGCCTTTCCCATGTACCTGGTGCTCCATCGCCAGGAATAAAGTGAATTACATCTAAATACATTCACAGACTCATTCAACAGCATCTGCAAGAGCGCCGCGGTTCCAGCGAGGATCAGGCCTGGCCCCTTCCTGCCCTTGGTTGCTGGCAGTCTGTAGGGTGAGGCTGGATTTGGGGACCCAGAGGATGCAGTTGTTTGTCCAACTGAACAGGTTGGGGGAGGGAAGGGAGGAAATGTGTGAGAGATTGTGTCGAGTTCTTTTTTCTTTTCTTTTTTTTTTTTTTTGAGACAGATTCTTGCCCTGTCGCCCAGCTGGAGTGCAGTGGCCCAATCTTGGCTCACTGCAACCTCCACCTCCCGGATTCAAGCGATTCTCCTGCCTCAGCCTCTTGAGTAGCTGGGATTATAGGTGCATGCCACCACACCCCGCTAATTTTTGTATTTTTTGTAGAGACCAGGTTTCATCATATTAGGATGGTCTCAATCTCCTGACCTCGTTATCCACTCACCTTGGCCTCCCAAAGTTCTGGGATTACAGGCAGGTATTTATATTCTCTACTGGACAAAATTCATTTGCATGGTTATGAGCAGGAATTATTTGCTCTGTGATCTGTTTTCCAAAAATTGCCCCTCTCCCTGCAGAGCTATAAAGTCAATCAAAGACAAAAGCACACAAGCACACACCCCTAAAGAGTTAGATCTTCACAGCTGGGCATGGTGGCTCATCCATTAGTGCTGTAATCTCATCACTAAAGGAGGCTGAGATGGGTGGATTACTTGAGATCAGGAGTTTGAGACCAGCCTGGCCAACATGGCGAATCCTCGTCTCTACTAAAGATACAAAAATTAGCTGGGCGAGGTGACAGGTGCCTGTAATTCCAGCTACTCGGGGGGCTGAAGCAGGAGAATTGCTTGAACCCGGGAGGTGGAGGTTGCAGTGACCTGAGATCGCACCACTGCACTCAGCCTGGGTGACAGAGCAAGACTCCATCTAGAAAAAAAAAAAGTTAAAAGAATCAGATTATCAGTAGAGGTTATAGCCAACACCTGGCCCTCCTCTGAAAAGAACACACCCAAAAATCGCTTGCCTTTCCCCAGGCTTTCATGTATTTTCTTGGCTGACTCTTGGAAGGATCAGGGTGAATCTGGTAGCAGCTGTTTCTGAGCAGGCAGGTCATCTTAGAGCCTGGTCCTCCTATTTCCAAAAATCTTCCCATTCAAGCGGTAACTTCCATCTGCAGCCAGGATCAGTACCTGCCAGCAGGTGGCGCGGAGGCAAATTCTCAGCTGCACGTGGGGATTTCTTGACCCTTGCAGCCAACAGGAGCAAGGTTTCCTGACTTCAGGATTTCCAGGGGCCCTTTCTCTCCTCCTCCTCCTCACCTTCTCCTCCTTCTTTTTCTCCTCCTTCTCCTCCTCCTTTCTTCCTTCTTCTTTCTTCTTCTTTTTTTTTTTGGTGGTGGTTTAGTATTTTGAGACATGGTCTCGCTATGTTGCCCAAGCTGGCCTTGAACTCCTGGGCTCAAGTGATCCACCTGCCTCAGCCTCCCAAAGTGCAGGGATTACAGGCGTGGGCCACCACACCGGGCCACCCCCCACATCTGGTTCAAGTTTTCTTATGATCACAGGGGTGCTTCCAGATGAGCTTATCTTGAGCCATAAATTCTACCATTCACTGATTCAGTCAATCTTTCGTTGGACAAAGTGTCCAGGCCCCAAATCGTACTCCTGAGGCTCTCCAGGAATTCTTTGTGTCCAAGAAGCAGCCCTTGTCTCTGCTTGCCCAGTTTTGCCGCTCCCAGAAGGAGCAAGGCCTCAGACTCACCTTTGAGGGTGAATTCTGCCATCTCAGGGCCCCATCCCGCCCCACCCCTGCCCTGCCTTCAGGTGTGTCCATGCCCCCTGGAAAAGTCACTTCAGCAGAGGTTGAATAAAGACTTACTTCTCTGTCTCCTTTCAAGCTCTCAAGCTCTCATTTCCCTTTTTTTTTTTTTTAGACAAAGTCTTACTCTGTTACCCAGGCTGGAGTGCAGTGGTGCGATCTTGGCTTGCTGCAACCTATGCCTCCTGGGTTCAAGTGATTCTCCTGCCTCAGCCTCCCAAGTAGCTGGAATTACAGGCGCGCACCACTACGCCTGGCTAATTTTTGTATTTTTAGTAGAGACAGGGTTTCACCATACTGGCCAGGCCGGTCTCGAACCCCTGACCTCAGGTGATCTGCCTGCCTCAGTCTCCCAAAGTGCTGGGATTGCAGCCTGAGCCACCACTCCCAGCCTCATTCCCATTTTACAGGTGAGAAAGCAGCTACTGTTCCTCTGGGTCTGTCCGGCCGTCGGGTAAGGCCGTGTCTCTTTCCTATACTCCATTTTCCTCAGGCCAGACAATGGCTGAAAAGCTGCCTCAGGCCTCACCATTTCCCTGGCCTTTGCATAAACTCATATTCATGGAGTACTGCAGCATAAGAAGCACCTCCCGTGCCCTTCCCAAGGGCCTGGAAAGTTCTCCAGAATGTAGTGGGAATAACTACAAACACAGTCCCATCTCAACTCAGCAGGCAAGGAGTGCTGGGATGACCACAGCTCCCTCCTCAGCAGAGACCCTGCCCTGGGGTAGGGGCGGAAGGCCCAGGGGACGGAGGTGGGCAGGCAGGGACTGCAGGCCATCGTGGCAGTGAGATCTGCACAGGGGCCAGGGCACACCTCTGGCTCACTGGGTGCTGGGCAGGGTTTCCCTGGCTCCCTGGCTCTTCCCTGTATGCTGGGCACAGAATTGTGGGGTACCGGGGAGAAACCTTTCCTCCCACTGTGAGAGGTGGGAAGTGAATTAGGGTGAAGATCTCTGTCCTCCACCCCTTGACTGCGACAGCAGCAGGACAGAGGTCACCACAGTGCTCCTGTCAAGTGTCTCAGGGATTCCCTGAAAGGAGAATCTGAGAGAAAAGAGTAGGACTCCTTGGGAGTTGGATCCTGAGCAGAAAGGTCCCTGGTCTCTGAGCACCGGGGGCCTGCAGGCAGCGAAATCTCCTGGGAATGAAGTGGACGGTGGGGTCAATTAGAAGGCAGGCAGAGGAGAAGAAGCACCAGACCCCCAGGGCCCGGACAGGCCAGACGGTTCCCTGCCATTTGCACGACCTTGCGTCTCTCTTCCTTTCCTGGGAAGCCTGTGGCCTGACAGCTTCCAGAACGACAGCTTGTGCGGTGGCCTGGACTTCTCTGACAGATTTAGGCATCTGTCTTAGTTTGTGTTCTGTTGCTTACACCAGAATACTGAAATTGGGTACTTTCTAAAGGAAATGAATTTATTTTTAAAGCTCTGGAGGCTGGGAAGTCCAAGGTCGTGGGGCCACGCCTAGCAAGAGCCTTCTTGCTGATGGGAGCTCTCTGCAGGACAACACACAGTGAGGGGGCTGAGGGGTGTCCCTTCCTCTTATAAAGTCCCCAGTCCCACTCCCATAATCACTGATTAACTCATGAATTCCTTAACTCAAGAATAGATTAATCCATTTATGAGGGCACAGCCTTCATGATCCAATCGCCTCTTAGAGGTCCTACCTCTCAATACGGCCACATTGGGGATTAAATTTCAACATCAGCTGGGTACACTGGCTCATGCCTGTAATTTCAGCACTTTGAGAGGCCAAGATGGGCAGATTACTTGAGCCCAGGAGTTCCAGACCAGCCTGGGCAACATGGTGAAACCCCATCTTGACAAAAAATACAAAGATTAGCCAGGCATGGTGGTATGCACTTGTAGTCCTATCTACTTCAGGGGCTGAGGTGGAAGATTGCCTGAGCCCAGGAGGTTGATGCTGCAGTGAGCTATGACTATGCCACTGCGCTCCAGCCTGGGTGACAGAGTAAGACCTGTCTCAACAATCTAAAAGAAAAAATATTTTAACATGAGTTTTGGATGGGACAAATAGTCCAACCACAACAATATCCCGGAGTTATTCTATCAGAAGCATCCCTGGGTGTTTTGCAAAGGCAGTATTTAATTTCCTCAGATGTACTCTGAGAAACTGCTGGAACTTCTGGTTTGGGGAAGGCAGGGCCCCTCAGAGGTCTAGATGAGATTTTCTGGTTTCTTCCTCTGCTGGGAAAAACAGGTCAGGATGGCCTCATTTAGACTGTCAGATACTCTGGGATCCTTGGACCTCCTTCAGGAGAAGAAAGGTTGGACCTTCTACCACTAATAGGAAAGGCAATCAGAAATCCTGGTGATACAGCTCCAGCCAGTGGAGGAACACCAGGGTTCTTGGTCCTCATGCCGGTTTAGATAAAACAGCATGGATACACGTGGAGTGGTTTTAAGGAGCGGAGAGTTTACTAGGCAAGGGAGAAGGCAGAAGGAAGAAGCTCCTCGTACAGAGACAGAGGGAGGGGAGCTACAAAGCTGAGAGAGGGAACCCCAAGTTGGGGGCAAACCAGCCAGGTATATATACAGAGGGTTGAGCGGGGGGTGTCTGATTTGCATAGGGCTCAGGGGATTGGTTTGACCAGGCATGTCATTCACTTAACCTTGAAATAGCTGGCCCTCCTGCCCTAGGCTTTTAATATGCAAATGCAGGGCACCAAGATGCCCAGCACACGTGCAGATATGTGGGGGCAGCCATGTTGGCAGGAACACGTGAGACAAGGGCAAGAAGGCTTCAGGAATCGCCATGTTGGATGGACCCAGTTTCTAACCCTGGCATTTGCATATTAAAGTTTGCCAGCCCGGCCAAGTGGGATGGACCCAGTTTCTAAAGGCCTGCATTTGCATATTAAAGGTTGCTCGGCCTGGGTCTAAGAGCCTGAGCTTTACAAGAAACTTTTTCAGAGGTGCTTTAAAAAATGAAAACTTCCCAAGGACCCTTTTCCTCTCTATCTGCCTAAAATAATTTCTTAACAACTCTTACAACACTGGTATTCTGAATATCAGAGGAACTGTGGATTTAATTTGGCTCTCATGCCGATGAAGCAGGGCGCACCAGAGAGGGCCAGGGATGTTGGCAGCAGTGTCCTACAGCATGGGCTCCCTCCCTCTGTTTCCAAAGGGCGGATACAGGAGAAGGTGGAGAGCTGTGCCTGAAGTCCCACTGAGGCAAATCTGGGCCACACAGCCTCACCTGGTCACCCCCTTTGTGAGTGATTTCTGGAGATACTCTTATGCCCGGCACATTCTCATCCTCAGGTATTTTAGTGCTCTATTCCTAGGACATAAATCATCCCCAAGCTTAGCCGCTTAAAACAATGTACATTTATATACACTTATTCTCTCACTGAGCTTCTGAGGGTCAGGAATCCAGGGCCAGCTTAGCTGGGTCGCCCTGACTCAGGGTCTCTCATGAAGTTGTGGTCAAGATGTCAGCTGCGGCTGGGCGAGGTGGCTCACGCCTGTAATCCCAGCAATTTGGGAGGTGGAGGCAGGTGGATCATTTGAAGTCAGTACTTTGAGACCAGACTGGTCAACATGGTGAAACAACTACTAAAAATACAAAAATTAGCCAGGTGTGGCGGCACGTGCCTGTAGTCCCAGCTACTTGGGCGACTGAGGTGCAGAATCGCTTGAACCTAGAAGGCAGAGATTGCAGTGAGATGAGATCACGCCATTACACTCCAACCGGGGTGACAGAGCAATACTCTGTCTCAAAAAAAAAAAGATGTTAGCTGGGACAACCGACACCTGAAGGCATGACTAGGGTCGGAGGATCTGCTCCAGTGACAGCTCACATAGTCGACAAGTTGGTGCTGATCGATGGCAGGCAGCCTTGGATCTTCATGCGTGGGCATCACAGGGATGCTTGTGCTTCCTCACAACGTGGTGGCTGCCCTACCCCAGAGGAAGTGTTCCAATATGGCAAGGTTGCAGCCACCAATGTCTTTTATGACCTGGCCTTGAAAATCACATGCTATCACTCCTGTTGTACTACCTTGGTCACCTAGGTCAACCCTATTTAATGCGAGAGGAGACCAAACAAGGTTGTGACTAGCAGGAGGCAGGGGTTGCTGGGGCCATCTTGGAGGTTGACTACTTCACTAGCCTTTAGGTTAATCTTTAGGTAAATCTTCATATGCAGTGGTTTGCATGGCTCCAAGAACTATCAAAGAGAATCCATTTATGCTTGAGGTTGCAATTTTTGAATTTTTGCAAATTGCAAATTTTTGCTTTGGCAATGCCCTTGAGCAGTAGTATATAAATAAATCCCATATGCTTAGTGTTCCAATAATGGAACACTAGGCAGAAATGAGTTTAAGCATCTACTTTTCTTATTTTTTTGAGATGGAGTCTCTCTCTGTCACCAGGCTGGAGTGCAGTAGCAAGATCTCGGCTCACTGCCACCTCCACCTCACAGGTTCAAGTGATTCCCCTGCCTCAGCCTCCCGAGTAGCTGGGACTACAGGCGAGAACCACCATGCCTGGCTAATTTTTTGTATTTTAGTAGAGACGGGATTCACTATGCTAGCCAGGATGGTCTTGATCTCCTGACCTCTTGATCCACCCGCATTCGCCTCCCAAAGTGCTGGGGTTACAGGCATGAACCCCCTCTCCTGGACTTTTTTTTTTTTGAAATGGAATTTCACTCTCGTTGCCCAGGCTAGAGTGCAGTGGCACAATCTTGGCTCACTGCAAACTCCACCTCCTGGGTGCAAGAGATTCTTCTGTCTCAGCCTCCCGAGTAGCTAGGATTACAGGCGCCAACTACCACGCCCAGCTAATTTTCTGTATTTTTAGTAGAGATGGGGTTTCACCATGTTGGCCAGGCTTGTCTCAAACTCCTGATCTCAGGTGATCCACCCACCTTGGCTTCCCAAAGTGTGGGGATTACAGGCGTGAGCCACTGCGCCCGGCCTAAGCATCTATCCATGAGGGGCTCTGTGTCTGAAGAGGGATGAGGAAGATGTCATGTGCAGTCCCCACCAACTTCCCAGTGGCTCACTTTCTGCTTTGCCCCTCACTGACTGGTACTTCCTCTGTCTCAGCAGCGTGTTCTGGCCATAGCAAAAAAGTGTCCTCCAGGGACTGCCACAGCTTTTCCAACAACAGCCTCAGCCTTTGGCATTCCATGGTTTCCTCAGGAAAATGGGCCCATCTAGGGCCCATTTCTTTTTCTTTCTTTTCTTTTTTTTCTTTTTTCGAGATGGAGTCTTGCTCTGTCACCCAGGCGAGAGTACAGTGGCACGATCTTGGCTCACTGCAACCTCCACCTCCCAGGTTCAAGCAGTTCTCTGCGTCAGCCTCCTGAATAGCTGGGATTGCAGGTGCTTGCCACCACGCCCAGCTAATTTTTGTATTTCTAGTAGAGATGGGGTTTCACCATCTTGGCAAGACTGGTCTTGAACTCCTGACCTTGTGATCCACCCACCTCAGCCTCCCAAATTGCTGGGATTATAGGTGTGAGCCACCATACTTAGCCTCTATGGGCCCATTTTTAAAGGACAGCCCAGTTTGAGACCACAGGGACAACTGTGAACCCACTAACTGTCCCCATCTCTACCAGCCTGCTGCAGTGAAGGTTTCTCTGGAGCCCAGTGACAGAAGCCCACTCAGCCAAAAGTGGAATCCAGTGGGAGGGCACTAGAGTGTGTCACGGGACAAAGGGAAATTGAAGAGCGAAGACCCAGGAAGGGCAAGGACCAGGGAAGTCCTGTGAAGGTTAACAGTGGGGGTTCATGGGCTATCACTGTGGAGCACAGCCAGACTTGGTACCAAAGACCCTTATCTCTGCTCCAGTTTCCTGGTAGAGAGACTCTAATTGGCCCAGGCATGTCATGCTCACCCCTGGTCCAATAAGCAATGGCTAGGAAGGGACAGAATCCCAGCCACGATGGTGTAGGGGTGGGGGCAGGTCCTTGGGCAGGTCGTAGGGCAGGTAATGTTGCTGAGAGCCGAGAAACTCACTAGGAGGATAGCTATTCAAGGAAGAGGTGTGTTCTGTGCAGAAAAAAAGGATCTGAGATATTAGGGAGGTACAAGAGCCCATGACACCCCCCTCCCTTTTCTAGGATCTTCCTGAGAGTCTGAGAGCCACTCATTTCATTTAAGAACCTTTCCTCTCACCTGTTCTTCACCTGTGAATATCCTTCCCAGATTCTGGCACCCACTTAAGGATTTCAAAGTCACTTAAAATGTGGTTCAAAGACCACTTGCTTTAGAATCACCTGCGAAGCATGTTAAAAATACAGGTTCTGCCAGGCGCAGTGGCTCATGCCTGTAATCCTAGCACCTTGGGAGGCCGAGGTGGGCAGATCACAAGGTCAGGAGTTCGAGAGCAGCCTGGCAAACATGGTGAAAGCCCATCTCTACTAAAAATACAAAAATTAGCTGGGCCTGGTGGCACGCGCCTGTAGTCCCAGCTACTCAGGAGGCTGAGGCAGGAGAATCGCTTGAACCTGGGAGGTGGAGGTTGCAGTGAGCTGAGATCCAGCCTGGGCAACAGAGGGAGATTCCGACTGAAAAAAAAAATACAGATTCTAGGCCCAGTGCTGTGACTTATGCCTATAATCCCAGCGCTTTGGGAGGCCAAGGCAGGTGGATTGCTTTGAGATCAGCATGGGCAACATGACAAAACCCCATCTCTACAAAAAAAAATACAAAACAATTAGCCAGGTGTGGTGGCAAGCACCACCAAGTAGCCCAGCTACTTGGGAGACTGAGATGAGAGGATCACCTGAGCCCAGGAGGTTGAGGCTGCAGTAGCCATGTTTGCATCATTGCACTCCAGCCTGGGTAACAGAGTGAGAACTTGTCTCAAAAAAAAAAAAAAAAAAAAAATTAGCCAGGCGTGGTGATGCATGCCTGTAATCCCAGCTACTTGGGAGACTGAGGCAGGAGAATCACTTGAACCTGGGAGGCGGAGGTTGTAATGAGCCGAGATCATGCCATTGCACTCCAGCCTGGTGACAGAGCAAGACTCTGTCTCAAAACAAACAAAAAAACAGGTTCTAGACATTGGGCCTAGGAATCTATGCTTAAACCTGTTCTATAAACAATCCAGATGCACAGCAAAGGTTGAGAGGTGTTTCAGATGTAGCCTCATCCCAGCTCCCAGAGTGCCACAAATTGCACAAAGTGCTGGTGCTCACTGGAAGGCCACATCCTCCCCCGCCCATCCTCTCCACCATGCCCTGACCATCTTCTTGGTCTTGTCCCAGCCCTGTCTATTGAGACCTCATGTCCCTCTCCTAGCAGGAGCCTGGACCCCTGGGAGAGGCAATTTTTGTTCTAACCCTACTCCTGATACCACGTTTTCTTTTTTTTTTTTTTTCTCCTTTTCTTTGTCTTCTGATTCTCACCAACATTCAGTTTTAATTTTATCATTTAAAACTCTTGTAGTTACGGAAACAACCTGAAACTTTTTTTTGGAGCTAGGTGATGAATAACTAAATAGGGGAAGGAATTTCAATTGCCCCTAATCCTATATTAGTCCCTGTGCAGATGGCCTAATGAGTACTGCACTAGGATTTCTAATTATCTGTAATGAGCTTCTAAAATTCATGGGGCATGATAGAGTGAGGTTGATTGTTAATCAAATGGCCCAATGAATCAAGCCTCCTGGTATCTACGCCCTTGGATAGGCCCCTACCACGGTGACTCTGGGATAAGCCACGTGACTTACTTTGGCTAGTGGGACATCAGTGACCATGACATAGAGGCCAGATAAGTACTTGTGATTTGGGGCTTACTCTCTTAGAACTGTCCTGGAGCCACCATGTGAGGAGACCTAGCTACATGGTCGTCTTTGAGGATGAAAGACCTCATGAAGAGTGAGGCTTAACCATCCCCACTGTCCCAGCTGAACCCAGGCTGCAGCCATTCTTCAGGATGAACGTAGCTGCACAAGTAAGCCCTGGAAAATCAGCAGAAGAATGCAGCCAACCCATATTATCATGAGAAATAAATAAAAAAACCATTACTGTTTTTTTTTTTGAGGAGGAGTTTTTTTTTTTTTTTTTTTTTTGGGTGGCCACTCTTGTGGCCCACTGGAATGCATTGGCGTGATCTCAGCTCACCACAACCTCTGTCTGCATTCAAGCGATTCTCCTGCCTCAGCCTCCTGAGGAGCTAGGATTATAGGTATGCACCGCCATGCCCGGCTAATTTTGTATTTTTAGTAGAGACAGGGTTTCACCATGTTGGCCAGGCTGGTCTCGAACTCCCAACCTCAGGTGATCCGCCTGCCTCAGCTTCCCAAAGTGCTAGGATTACAGGCATGTGCCTGGCCAACCATTACTGTTTTAAGCCCTAAGTCTTGGGTGGTTTGTTATGCAGCAATAGCTAACTGATACAATGGGTCACAGTAACACTCACAGGACAGTATTTCTGTGCTGCTGTTTCCTCCTGATATTCTGGAATTTCATGTAGATCTGCTGCAGTGAAGCAATAAAAAAATACAGTGGCTTAAACAAGATCGTTTGTTTTCTTGTATGTAAGAGGTGGGAGTTAGGTGGTTTATGTCTGATGGGGCAACTGTGCCCACCTTCAAAATGGCTCTTCTGTGTCTGGATCCTTATTAAAGCTGAATGCTCTGGCCCTTGCTCTCTCTCCCTGCTCCCGCTACCCCCACACACAAACAGGCCAGGTACAGTGGCTCACGCCTGTAATTCCAGCACCTTGGGAGACAGAGGTGAGCATATCACTTGAGCTCAAGAGTTTGAGACCAGCCCGGGCAACATAGTGAGACCCCATCTCTACTAAAAATAAGAGGGGCATGGTGGCCCACATATCTAGTCCCAGCTACTCCGGAGGTTGAGGTGGGAAGATTGCTTGAGCCCAGGAGGTGGGGGTTGTAGTGAGCTGTGATTACACCATTGAACTCTAGTCTGGGTGACAGAGTGAGACCCTGTCTCAAAAAAAAAAAGAGTGAGTTGGGAACATAGCTAATCCTATGGTACACATCACTGTGGGATTATAGGCATGAGCCACTGAGCCCGGCCCAAATAATTTTTAAAAATGAGCCAAGTGTGGTGGTATGTGCCTGTGGTCCCAGCCACTCAGGAGGCTGAGGTGGGAGGATCGTCTGAGGGAGGTCAAGGCTGCCGTGAGCCATGGTCACACCACTTCAGTCCAGGCTCGAGCCTCTGCAATGGAGTGGGCTGTCTCAAAAAAAAAAAAAAAAGAGTCAGGAGTTTTATCTTAAGATATCTTGGGGTAGACTGTTTTTAAGTCAAGCCCTTCATGGCTAAAAGATGACTACAGGCTGGGTGTGGTGGCTGACGCCCGCCTGTAGTCAGTGGCTCAGTCCCAGGACTTTTGGGACGCTGAAGCGGGCAGATCATGAGATCAGGAGATCAAGACCATCCTAGCCAACATGGTTCACCTCCATCTCTTCTAAAAACACAAAAAATTAGCCAGACATGGTGGCCCACGCCTGTAGTCCCAGCTACTTGGGAGGCTGAGGCAGGAGAATCGCTTTAAACCCAGGAGGCGGAGGTTGCAGTGAGCCAAGATCAAGCTACTACACTCCAGCCTGGGTGATAGGGTGAGAATCTGTCTCAAAAAAAAAAAAAAAAAAAAAAGAAAGATGACTACAGTGGCTCCAAGCATCATATCCACAGAGAACAACAAAATGACAGCTATTATGTATTGAGTGCTTATCATGTGCTAGAACTGTCTGGGCATTTTAAGTGTATTCACTCTTGATTTTCACAGCACCCTGTAAGGAAAGTCCAGTTATTTTCATTTTGCAGATGAGGAACATGAGGTACAGAAAGGTCAAGTAATCTGCTTAAGACAACACAGCCAATCAGAGGCAGAGCCATGCTTTTAGCCCAGATGGTTTGACCCTGGAGCCTGCACTTTTGTGTGGCTGCATGTCATGGGCAGCATCTCAGGAAGGGAGGCTTGGGCAGGGCTCCTCCTGAGACATCTCTTTTTATTAGAGGAGGAAAATTCTCCTCAGGAGCCCCCAGCAGATTCCCCCTCCTATGTCATTGGCCAGAACAGAGTCTCATGCTTCTCCCCAGCCCAATTACCAGCCGGTGGGAGTGGATGAAATGTAATTATCCCAGTCACCATCCACCTGGGGGTAATTAGTATGTTGTCCTCCCACCGGAACAAAACTAGCTTCTTTTAGCAAGGAAGCAGGGGGCAATGTCTGCCCCCAAGCAGAACCCGTGGTTGGTAGCTAGGGTCCGCCAGCCCATTGGGATTGAAATAGAGTTGGCTCAGACCCCATCCCTTACTTTCCACAAGGCTTCTGCAATTTCTCAGGCTTACAATTGTGTGCCTCTGATTTCCGGCTTCTGCTGAATTCTAGCAGCTGTTCCCTTTATTTCTGCCCTGGAATTGACTCAAATGTAGATGCAGCCCGTTTCTTCTCCCAAGAAACCGTGAATACCAAACTGCTCTGTAAGCAGAATTTCACTGAAGATTTGTGGGTCCCTGGAAGAGTTATAGAGGCAGCTCAGCACACGACTGAAAGTGGCACTGGGACGTCCCTGCTCTGACAAGCTGGTTTCTCAGGCATCCAGCTCCGCCCACGCAGGGCTGCTGCTCCCATCTGCTGGCACACATCTATCCCCCTCCCTCCTTCGGCCCCTGCCTCGGTGCCCCAGGGGCTTCCAGTTCTCACACAGCAGACAATTCAGTTCTCCCAAGTCCCCCTGCTCTTCCCAAACCAGGCTGCCAAGCCAAACCCAGTAAAGGCCTTTTAAGAACAAAAGGGACTTTTATTTAATGAAGCAGGATCTACTTTCCTTAGAAGGAAGCTTTGGTTATAAATAACAACTTTCCCCTCTGGATTCCTCTAGGTGAATTGGAAATTCAAATTTCAGAATAAGCTGACAGCCAAGAGGGTCCTCACCCTGTTAGGGTCTGTCTGTGCCCCTTGGGGTCCGTGGGAAATTCACAGAGAAGGAAACAGTCACTTTTCCTGTACCTGAGAAGGTAAAAATAAAAAAATCAAACTGCCTTAGAAAGATACTGTCCTCCTTGAGTTTTCTAAACCCCGATCCCCAAAACTGGTGCCTCTGAACACCTCAAGGAGTCAGCAGGCTCTCTGCCTCTGAGGCTTAAAAGCCTCAGGATTTCTTTCTTTCTTTCTTTTTGTTGAGATAGGGTCTCGCTTTGTTGCCCAGGCTGGAGAGCAGTGATGCCATCTTGGCTCCCTGCAGCCTCAACTTCCCAGGCTCAAGCCATCCTCCCACCTCAGCCTCCCACATAGCTGGGACTACAGGCACACCTCACCACATCTGGCCAATTTTTGTATTTTGTGTAGAGAAGGGTTTTCACCATGTTGGCCAGGCTGATCTGGAACTCCTGGGCTCAAGAGATCCACCCACCTTGGCCTCCCAAAGTGCTGGGATTATAGGAGTGGACCACCACACCCGACCAGCCTCAGTAATTTTTTTTTTTTTTGAGACAAAGAGTCTCGCTCTGTTGCCCAGGCTGGAGTGCAGCAGGGTGATCTTGGCTCACTGCAACCTCTGCCTGCTAGGATCAAGCAATTCTTTTGCCTCAGCCTCCCAAGTAGCTGGGACTACAGGTGTGCACCACCATGCCCAGCTAATTTTTTCTATTTTTAGTAGAGACAGGGTTTCACTCTGTTGGCCAGGGTGGTCTCGAACTCCTGACCTCAGGTGATCTGCCCGCCTCGGCCTCCCAAAGTGCTGGGATTACAGGTGTGAGCCACTGCACCCAGCCGGCCTCAGTGATGTCTTAGGAGTCTGTTGTAAGCAATCTTGAGAGCTGAAGAAGTGAGAGGGACCCCCACACCCACTGTCCCTGTCCTACTTCTACAGAATCCCTGGCATCCCCACCAATGTTCCTAGACGCCATCTTGGGACCAAGGTAGCGCAGACCCAAAGCCCAGCCCTATCCTGGCTCCCAAGCATCCCACAACCTCCGCGGTAGAGGTGGTTATCGGCACCCAGCTCCAGGCCTTGGCTGCCTCCTGTCTGCCCTCAGGGTCTGCTCAGATCAGGGCACCCCCTCCCCCAGGCTGGGGCTCAGCCTCAGCATCCGCATCACATGCTCCCACGGGGGGATTTCCACAACTTTCCAGACCTGGCTCCCTGTTCAAGGGTTTGGCCTCAGGCAGGACTGCAGCTGAGTTGCAGAGAAGGGAGAAGAGCGGGGAGAGAGCCAAGTTGTTCAGGTTGCTCCAGGGGAAAGAGGAGGAAGGAGATGAGGAGGCGGGGAGGGAGCAAAGCGCCTCAGAACCCAACTGTGGGGCGGCCTCAGGAAGGTGACTTCTGTTTTTCTCCCCCATGTGCTGTATCATTAGGAAAATCCCACTCACACAATAGCTAACAGCCTTATACCTGCAGTTGCTCTGGGCGCAGGGAAAAATGGCCTGCAGTTCTTGCCCCTCATTTGGGTCAACTCCAGGGCAGAAATAAAGGCGACAGCTGCCAGGAATCTGCAGAAGCAGGACAGCGGCCATGAGCACGTGAGCCCCCAGAGCTGGCAGAAACCTCGGAGGCTTTGTGTAGCCATGGTGACGGCCACGTCTGACGGGCACTCACCTTATGCCAGTCTCTCGGGAGGAGCCAGCGGGTGCAGACTGGGTTGCATCTTTTCCCCTCTTCCATGCTGGGATTCTTAAAGTGGGGTCCCTGAACCAGCAACATCAGCTCATCTGGAAACTTGTGAGGAATGCAAATTTGACCCCATCTCAGACCTACCGAAGCCTCTGGGGGTGGAACTTGGAAGTTTTTTTTTTTTTTTTTTTTTTAGTCTGAATCTTGCTGTGTTGCCCAGGCTGGAGTGCAGTGGCATGATCTCAGCTCACAGCAACCTCTGCCTCCCGGGTTCGAGTGATTCTCCTGCCTCAGCCTCCTGAGTAGCTGGGATTACAGGTGTCCACTCCACCCTTCCCCAGCTAATTTTTGTACTTTTAGTAGAGACTGGGTTTTGCCACGTTGGCCAAGCTGGTCTCAAACTCCTGACCTCTGGTGATCTGCTCACGTAGGCCTCCCAAAGTGCTGGGATTACAAGCATGAGCCACCATGCCCAGCCTGAAAATTGGTTATTTATTTATTTATGTTTTGGAAATTGTTTTTTTAAAAGCCTCAGGTGACTGTGAGGCTCCTGGAGCCTGAGAAGCACCAGTCTATGGGAACAGGGCCCTGCTTGGGGTCAGGTGTGTGTACCTATGGTATCCCCATTCCTCTCTGTCTCTGTTTAGGGGCAGGTGTAGAATCCCGTTCTAGTCAATGAGACAGAAGGGATTTCTGGAACGGTCCCGTACCCCCTTATGAAACAAGGAGGACGCCATGGCCTTTTGCCTTTGGACACTGCCAGAGGGGTTAGAAGCAGGGGCTCCACAGTCAGACAGCTGCGGTATGTATCCGAGGGGAGAGAGCAAGGGACAGTGGGACAAAGTAACAACAGTAATAGCAGCTAATGCTTCTCGAGGACTTTCCGTATAGCAGGCCCTATTCTAAGCACCCCACGTGGCATATTTCACCCTCAAACAGTCCGGTGGTAGGTTCTGTTATTCCCATTTTATAAATGAGGAAACTGAGGCACGAACAGGTTTTTTTTTGTTGTTGTTGTTTGTTTGTTTTTGAGATGGAGTCTTGTTCTGTCACCCAGGCTGGAGTGCAGTGGCGAGATCTTGGCTCACTGCAACCTCTGCCTCCTGGGTTCAAGTGACTCTCTGCTTCAGCCTCCTGAATAGCTGGGACTACAGTACCGTGCCCAGCTAATGTTTTGTATTTTTAGTAGAGACTGAGTTTCACTGTGTTGACCAGGATGGTCTTGATCTTCTGACCTTGTGATCTGCTCGCCTCAGCCTCCCAAAGTGCTGGGATTACAGGCGTGAGCTACCATGCCCGGCCAGACAGGTTTAAATAACTTGTTCAAAGTCATACAGCTCATACGTGGAGGCAAGCATGCAGACCAGGTGTGTGGGGTACAGGCATTGCTGGCTACTTTAGGGACCCTGGCTTTTTCCTCAGCACAGTGGGAAGCTGGTGAAAGGTTTTAAGCAGAGGTAGCAGCTCTGATTTACCTTTTTTTTGAGACAGGGTCTCACTTTGTTGCCCAGGTTGGAGTACAGTGGCGAGATCTCAGCTCACTGCAGCCTCAAACTCCTGGGCTCAAGAGATCCTCCCACCTCAGCCTCCAGAGTAGCTGGGACTACAGGCAAATGCCACTGTGCCTGGCTACTTTTTGTATTTTTTGTAGAGATGGGGTTTCTCCATGTTACCCAGGCTGTTTTTGAACTCCTTGGCTCAAGCCATCCACCCACTTCTGCCTCCCAAAGTGCTGGGATTACAGGCATGAGCCACCATGTCTGGCTTGATTTACCTTTTAAAAGTCACCGAAATGCTTTACTCATAAAATTCCCTGCTGGAGACAAGCCAGCCACACTTGCGTGGCCTGTTCTTCAGACTTTCTTCCTCCCTGAGACATCAGTCCCTTAGGATCTTGGGTGACTGGGACCAGGGTGACTCAGTGGCAGATGCTGATGGCTGAGAGAGCCACAAAGATGATCTTGGCAGAGTGAATTATAGGTGATTTGTTTTATTTATTTTTTAATTTTTTATTTTTTTGAGACTGAGTCTCACTCTTTTGCCAGGCTGGAGTGCAGTGGTGTGATCTTGGTTCACTGTAACCTCCTCCTCCCAGTTGAAGTGATTCTCTTGCCTCAGCCTCTGGAGTACTTGGTATTACAGGCGTGTGCCACTACACCCAGCTAATCTTTGTATTTTTAGTAGATACAGGGTTTCACCATATTGGCCAGGCTGGTCTCGAACTCCTAATGTCAAGTAATCCACCTACCTTGGCTTTCTACAAGTGTTGGGATTACAGGTGTGAGCCACCACCCCTGACCAGGTGATTTCTTTTAAACCTGAAGTTTTACATTTTTACCTTTTTTATAATAAGTGACCATATATCACTTGCTACTTAAAAGTTTTTTTTTTTTTTTTTTTTTGAGATGGAGTCTCACTCTGTCACCCAGGCTGGAGTGCAGTAGTGTGATCTCAGCTTATTGCAACCTTCGCCTCCTGAGTTCAACAGATTCTCCTGTCTTAGCCTCCCAAGTAGCTGGGATTACAGGTGCATGCCACCATGCCTAGCTAATTTTTTTTTTTTGTATTTCTAGTAGAGAAGGGGTTTCACCATGTTGACCAGGATGGTCTTGATCTCTTGACCTCATGATCTGCCCACCTCCGCCTCCCGAAGTGCTGGGATTACAGGCATGAGCCACGTGCCTGGCTTTTTATTTTATTTATTTATTTATTTATTTATTTTTGAGATAGAGTTTTGCTCTTGTCATCCAGGCTGGAGTGCAATGGTGTGATCATGGCTCACTGCAACCTCTGCTTCTCGGGTTTAAGTGATTGTCCTGCCACAGCATCCTGAGTAGCTGGGACTACAGGCGCTTGCCACCATGCCCAGCTAATTTTTGTATTTTTAATAGAGATGGGGTTTCACCACGTTGACCAGGCTGGTCTCAAACTCCTGACCTCTGGTGATTCACCTGCCTCGGCCTCCCAAAGTGCTGGGATTATAGGCATGAGCCACTGTGCCGGGTCAAAAGTCATCACTTATTAAAAGAAAGACAAGGGGCCAGCAGCCTGCCCTCCCCAGGGTTGCTGATTCCTGCTGGTACTGGCTGTGGTGAAGTTATCCTCATGGCAGCTAACCTTTGGAGGGCGGATAGTTAGTTCACTGGCAGCTTCCTCAGTGCTTCATGAGACCTGTATGAACTCATTTAATCCTCACTGGCTTGGCCAAGGCCACGGAGCTGAAGAGTGGCAGGCTAGCATCTGGACTCTCAGCTATGTACCAGGCTGCTTTTCTGAAAATGGTTTCCAGTTTCCCCATGGGTGAAAGGCCAGTCCTTTCCAAACCTTCCACAGTGGAAGCAGCCTCGATTCTGTGCTGTGCAGGATTGCTGGTGGGGAAGTGGGTGTTGAGGAACTGGGGGCAGGAAATAGAAAAGATTGGACAGGAATGTCCTCCAGTTGTTTGAAGCTGAAACAAAAACCCATTCTTGGTCAGGTGCGGTGACTCATTCCTGTAAACCCAGCACTTTGGGAGGCTGAGGTAAGCGGATTACTTGAGGTTAGGAGTTCGAGACCAGCCTGGCCAACATGGTGAAACTCCATCTCTATTAAAATATAAAATTTAGCCAAGTGTGGTGGTGGGTGCCCGTAATCCCAGCTATGAGGGAGGCTGAGGCAGGAGAATTGCTTGAAACTGGGAGGCGGAGGTTGCAGTGAGTGGAGATTGTACCACTGCACTTCAGCCTAGGTGACATAGTAAGACTCCATCGCAAAACAAACAAACAAACAAACCCATTCTTCTTGTGGTGTCAGCCTACAGAGCCGTCAGCTTACATAGGCTCTGCCTTTCTTGGGACTCTAGGCTCCTGGATCTGTCACAGTACAAGTAGGGAGGGAGGGATGGTCACTTCAGGAATGTAGACACTTGATAATTATGGCTAAGAATTTGCATCTTCAAATTCCTGCTCTGACACTTACCAGCTATAAGAACTTTGACAAGTACCTAAACTTTGTGAGTCTCCATTTATTTTTATTTAGAGATGGGGGTCTCGCTCTGTTGCCCGGGCTACAGTGCAGTTGCACAATCATAACTCACCGTAACTTTGAATTCCTGGACTCAAGTGATCCTCCCACCTCAGCCTCCCAAGTAGCTAGAGGTTCCTGCCATCATGCCCGTGCCTGGCTAATTTGTAGAGACAGAGTCTCACTATGTTACCCAGGCTGGTCTGGAACTCCAGGCCTCAAGAGATCCTCCTCCCTCAGCCTCCCAAAGTTCTGGGATCACAGGCGTGAGCCACAACATTCAGCCCAAGGCTTAATTTCCTTATTGGTAAAATGAAGATCTTGGCAGTTGTCAGGGTCAAATGGCAGAATATATGTAAAGTTCTTAGCATGGTGCCTGGCACATGGTAGGCATTTATTAAATAATGGTTGTCATTATAATTCAACAAGCATTTATTCAGCATCCATGTGATACCCAGCACTGTGTCAGCGGCAGATCCCCTGGCAGTGCCAGAGCACAGCAATTGCACCTCGAGGCTCCAAACACGCACAGACTTAAGAATTCAGCAGGAGGAAGCCAGAGTTAGAAGTTCCCTGAGAGCAAAAACCCCTGGAGTGTACAGAGAATGTAGGGAGTGCTTTGCATGATTCAGGGGATGGGATGGGCTTCAGCAAAACTTGCCTGTCTCATGGGCACCCCTGCCGACACCCGGTTTATAGACATCATGGCAGACTGTGCCCCCTCCTCCTGGCTGGCAGAGGCCTGACTCTGTGAAGGTGTTGGGGCAACATCCCCAGGTGGAGGGGGTGAGTTTTGCTTGGTCCTAATTAAATTTTTTTATTTTTAGTAGAGACGGGGGTTTCATCACGTTGGTTAGGCTGGTCTCAACTCCTGACCTCAAGTGATTTGCCTGCCTCGGCCTCTCAAAAAGCCGAGATTACAGGTATGAGCCACCATGCTTGGCCTGTTTCAACTTATTTAGACACTCTTTGTGTGCGTTACATTACTATTTACAAAAAGTTAAGTACATTTCTGCATTTCCCCCCCTCCCTGGCAGCAGCTCTAGCCATAATGACTAAGTTCTGGCAAGTAGCAGTGGCATATGCAACTTTCAAGAATTGCCCTTATACTAGCTCTTACTTTGTTTCAATACCCCCTTAAAAAAAGAAGAAAAAAAAAAAAAGGATTGCCCTTAAACAGAGGAATTGTATCTTTCTCTGCCCTCTTCTTTTTTCCTGCTGCATGAAATGCAGGCATGATGACTGGCACTGGAGCAGCTATATTGGGCCATGAGACAAAAGCTGAATGTCGAGAATTTGGGAGCAACAAGACAGAAAAAGTCTAGGTCCCTAATGATTGTGGCATCACTGTGTCTGCTTGGACTGTATTCCTAGAGAGAATAAGATTTAAATGAGAGATACAAAATTCTATCACATTTAGGCTTCTGTTAATTGGGTATCCATCGGTTGTAGCTGAAATGAATCCAAACTAATACTGAAGTAGAACTTGGATTTAGACCTCGGCTTGCCTGACCCTGAGATACTCCACCAGTGTTTCTTAAAGTGTTGATGGATGACTACCTGAATCAGAATCATGGTGAGGAGCTTGTTTAAAACACAAATTACAGGCCAGGTGCAGTGGCTCACATCTGCAATCCCGGCACTTTAGGAGGCTGAGGAGAAAGGATCACTTGAGCCCAGCAGTTTGAGACCAGGCTGGGCAACATAGCAAGATCCCATCTGTACAAAAGGATTTTTTTTTTTTTTTGAGATAGAGTCTGGCTTTGTCACCCAGGCTGGAGTGTAGTGGTGCAATTTCGGCTCACTGCAACCTCCACCTCCCGGGTTCAAGTGATTCTTCTGCCTCAGCTGCCTAAGTAGCTAGCGCATGCCACCACACTTGGCTAATTTTTTTTTTTTTTGTATTTTTAATAGAGATGGGGTTGTATCATGCTGGCCAGGCTGGTTTCGAACTCCTGACCTCAAGTGATCTGCCCACCTTGGCCTCCCAGAGTGCTGGGATTACAGGCACGAGCCACTGTGCTCAGCTCCGACAAAAATTTTTTTAATTAGCCAGATGTGGTGGCACACACCTATCTATAGTTCCAGCTACTCAGGAGGCTAAGGATCACTTGAGCCCAGGAGTTTGGGGTTGTAGTGAGTGCCACTGCATTCCAGCCTGGGTGACAGAAGTAGATCCTGTCTCTAAAAAAATAAAAAATAAATAAATAATAAATACAATGTGTATTCTGATATACCACTTCAGCTCTGCTGAATTAGATTCTCTAGAGCTGAGACCCGGGGGAGTTCTCCTTTAACCAAGTTCCCCATGTGGAGGACTTCGAGGCACACTCAAGGTGGAGACCACAGCTTCATTTTTTTTTTTTTTTTTCTCAGAGTCTCGCTCTGTCACCCAGGCTGGAGTGCAGTTTCATGATCTCAGCTCACTGCAACCTCCACCTCTCCAGTTTAAGCAATTCTCCTGCCTCAGCCTCCTGAGTAGCTGAGACTACAGGCACATGCCACCACGCCCGGCTAATTCTTTTGTATTATTTTAGTAGAGACAGGGTTTCACTGTGTTGGCCAGGATGGTCTTGATCTCCTGACCTCGTGATCTGCATGCCTTGGCCTCCCAAAATGCTGGAATTACAGGTGGGTGACACCGCACCCGGCCCGCAGGGCTTCATTCTATGTCCTTATGTAACTCTTAAGAAAATCAGGAGTCCATTTGGATCCCCTGTGTGGACGAAATGCAGGTGGAGCTCAGGGGATCTGGGGGAGGCAGTGAGGGTGGAGGGAGGGGTCAAGCACCCAGGGCCTCAGGTCATCTTCGTCAATCCCCTGAGGCAGGCTCTGGGCAGCCCTCTCTGAGGAGGCAGCTCTGTCCCCAGGTCCTGGATGGTGAGGATGACCCAGCCTTCACACCCCTGCCCTTACACACAGCAGTCGCTCCAAAGCTTGCTGGAATCATCGGAGGCTACCAGTGTCTACAGCATATCGAGCTGCTCTTATGGAGCCTGGGACCAGCCCCAGGAAGCCAATCTCAGCTCAAGAGCCAGGATTTTAGTGCAAAGCTGTACCCTGTTCTGTAAACCACAGTTTTTCTGAGAAACAGCTTGTGCCTTTGGTAAGCTGGTGGGCCCTGGGGAGATGGAACACCCGACATGTGGCACCTGGGGACCACATGACCAGAGCTGAGTGCTGTCTGACCTTGCCACAAAGTCAGGTGTGCCCCGCAGTTTCTGTCATCAAGGGGAGAAGGCACATGTGGGTGAGGCCTGAGCGTAGGCACGTCCTGAAGCCTCTCATCAGGCGGCTCCTTCCCCAGAGTCCCTTCTCCAGCTTCCCAAATCCCCGCTTCTGCCCATACCTTGGGCACAGGAACCTAAGACCAACTGAACACTCGAGCCTGTGCCATGCAGAGAGACTTGGTGGATGCCAGCAGAAAGAATGGCGAAGACTAGATTTCCTGGGCGGAAGTGCTGACATACTCAAGGGGTTCTGGATGAGGCTGGAGGCATCGGGAGCAGTGTTCTCCTTGTCATGGTTGGGTGCGAGAATGACCTTGGGCAGTGGAGTGGGGCACAAATATTTTGAGCTGGTGCCAGCCGTGTGGCAGAGTGTGGGCCTGCATGGAGGCCTCCACCCCGCGCCTCCCATCTCCCTCCGCGGGAAGCTGAGTTCAGGCACTGCCCCTCCTGCAGGGACAGGGAGCCACTGGTTCCAGCTTACTGGTTGCCAGGCAACCCAGGATGAGCCTTCGAGGTCATTCCTCAGACAACTCGGAGCTCACTCCACAGCCTGGGAACAGATGGTTCCTCAGCAGCCAGCCCCAGCTAGAAATGGGTTGCAGAGGCACTGCTGCCTGTCTCCACTGGCAAGAGGGAGGAGAGGCCCTTCCCGGGCCTGCAACAGCCCAGGGTGGATGCCAGCGGAAAGACTGGTGAAGACTGGATCTCCTGGGCAGAAGCACTGACAGGCACGTGGGGTCCTGTGTGAAGGGCTGCACTTTGTGTGAAAGGAAAGGTGGCCTGAGGTCCTGGCTCTGCTTCAGCCAGAACAGTGGCGGGTGGCCTTGCCTGGTGGGCCAGTCTTGGAAGGGGGTGATGGGGAAGTTGGTGACACAAAGGCGCTGGCTCGACAACTATGTGGCAGGACTCTCAGAAAGGGCCCAGATGACAAGAGAATGCTTGACCCCAGTGACTGTTCACCAAAGCCCTCCCCCTCAAAAGAGGCTGTTAACAGGTGACACCTGTAGGTGTCACCATCTTCCTTTTCTCTATTGTTAGGACCTGGACAAAATTCAGGAAGATGTCCCAACCACATATAGGCCTTACCTTTGATACTTCCAATTGCAATGAGACTTACATTTTAGAATAAGAGATACAGGCTGGGCGCGGTTGCTCACACCTGTAATCCCAGCACTTTGGGAGGCCGAGGTGGGTGGATCACCTGAGGTCAGAAGCTCAAGACCAGCCTGGCCAACACGGCGAAACCCTGTGTCTACTAAAAATACAAAAATTAGCTGGGCCTGGTGGCGCACTCCTGTAGTCCCAGCTACTTAGGAGGCTGAGGTAGGAGAATCACTTGAACCTGGGAGGCGGAGGTTGCAGTGAGCCGAGATCACGCCATTGCACTCCACCTGGGTGACAGAGCAAGCCTCTGTCTCAAAAAAAAAAAAAAGAGCAAGAGATACCATTTATAGGGTTTTGCCTGGTCCATTATCCTGCTTTAGTAATGCCAAGCAACAGCTGATCATTATTCCCTGGGGACAGAACTGGTCACCACTAGTTTGTGACTCTACCTCATTTGAGGTGGCATCCAAGGTGATATCCCAGACTTTATCTATCTTGAAACACAATGAGCTAATAGAAATGTTAACTAGCAAGCCAGCTGTTTTTTTTTCCAGGACAAGGATAAATTTCCTTAAGAATTTCACAAACATCACATGTTTTCTTTCCCCTTGTTGCAATATGTGTAATTTATCTCCTGGTATAACTTGCTTAATAGTTACCATTTGTTAATTCCATCTGCTTCCCAAGAGGAGGCCATATTGTTACCTGGTGATGTCCTGGGTTCTGTGAGTCTCCCATAAGCTGCAGCTGGTCAACAAACAAATGAGTGGGCCCACGAACAAAGTGGTCATGTGGGAAGGCATGGGGTCAGGCATAGGGGCAGGCATGGAGGTTTTGCCCAGCCTCTCCAGTGTGAGCTTCCCTCACCAAATCCTACCTGGTTGCTGTCACCTCTGAGTCGCCACACCTGAGCCCTTGTGGCTCAGCCAGCCGGCTGGCGGCTGCCTGATTATACACTTTCCTTCGTGGAAGACAGCAATTTGCCCTCCTGCGATGGATCCTCATTGTTGAGCTGTTCCTGCGTTTCCATCCTCCCTCTGCACCTCCAATCAGGGTCTCACTGAAGGCCACTGGTTGGGGGTCCTGCAGGGCATTGTCTCCCCCCGAGAAGCTCATGCTTCTGTCAAGACTGCAGGGGTATAAAACAGTGGGCCAGGCCAGGTGCGGTGGCTCACACCTGTAATCCTGGCACTTTGGGAGGCCAAGGCAGGTGGATCACCTGAGGTCAGAAGTTTGAGATCAGCCTGGTCAACATGGTGAAACCTCATCTCTACTAAAAATACAAAAATTAGCCAGGTGTGATGGCACACACTGTAGTCTCAGGTACTTGGGCAGCTGAGATGGGTGATTCATCTGAGCCTGTGAGGTCAAGGCTGCAGTGAGCCATGATCACATCACTGCACTCTAACCTGGGTGACAGAGGAAGACCTTGTCTCATAAAAACAGATGATGCTATTTCTCCTGGAGTCAATGTCCATGGGTCTGGGAGCCAGAGTAGGGAGTGGCACATCCTCGGTCCCCAGGGGACAACTGGGTCCATCAGGAGGTTAAAAAATGATTCCTCTGAAGTGGAAGCTGAGACTGTCACCACCACTGAGAAAACAGATGATAAAATAAGAATCATGATGATGTTGACCCTGAGTCTCAAAGGGAAATGGAGGCTGCTGTCAAGCAGAGACAGGGAGGGTCTGGAGAGAGCCCAGGGTGGGGTTGGATCATCTAAGATGCATCCTGGTTCCTCCATGCCCAGTAATGAAGTCAATGGAGAAGTCTCACCCTACATGGGCAAACATACAAGGGTTCAGGTTCTTCCTGAATAAAAGTTTGCGTCGTGAAAGCTGCAGTGCTAGCTAAATAATGCAAAAGGAACTTCAAATAGGTAGAGCTGGAGAGAAATACGGCCCTCAGGACCAACAGGATGGGAAGCCCCTTCGTGGGGCCTGTGGAGGGACCTGGGGGCTGGACTGGAACAGTCAGAGGGAGCCTGGCCAGAAGCCTCTCCTGGAGTCGCCTGTGACCCCGAGTCCTTCCAGCCGCTCTTTCCTCCTTTTGCAGCCCAAGGGGCCTGGCTCTTTCTTTCTGTAGAAAAGGACAGGGCCACTAGCCCTAGCAAATAGTTTGGTCTCATTCCTTCCTTCCAGAGATCCCTACTGCCTTGAGGAGGAGGCCCCACCTCCCCTTTTGGAAGTGGCACCGAGTGGTATCAGAGCCTGGGTCTGTCCTGCCCAGATTCCAGTCCCAGCACAATCACTTACTAGGAGTGTGTGTGTGTGCACATGAGCGCGCATGTGTGTTCCCAAGTGCTAGTTACTTAGCCTTTCTGTGGCCTTAGTTTCCTCCCTTATAAAGAGAGAAAAAAACACCGTCTTTTTTTTTTTTTTTTGAATCACAGTCTGTCTCCGTGGCCCAGGCTGGAGTGTAGTAGCATGATCTCAGCTCACTGTAACCTCCACCTTCCAGTTCAAGTGATTCTCCTGCCTCAGCCTCTCAAGTAGCTGGGATTACATGTGCGCACCACCGTGCCCAGCTAATTTTTGTAATTTTAGTAGAGATGGGGTTTCACCATGTTGGTCAGGCTGGTCTCAAACTACTGACCTCGTGATCCACCCGCCTTGTCCTACCAAAGTGCTGGGATTACAGGCGTGACTGTGCCCTGCCAAATTTTTATGAGTTGTTGTCAAAATTAAATGTAGAACTAAAACCATACAACTTCTAGAAGAAAACAGGAGAAAATCTTAGCAATCTGGGGGTAGGCAATTGTTTCTTTCTTTTCTTTTTTATTTTTTGAGACCGAGTCTTGCTCTGTTGCCCAGGCTGGAATGGAACAGTGGGATCTTGGCTCACTGCAACCTCCGACTCCTGGGATCAAGTGATTCTCTTGCCTCAGCCTCCCGAGTAGCTGGGATTCCAGGTGTGTGCCACCATGCCCAGCTAATTTTGGTATTTTAGTAGAGAAGAGGGTTTCACTGTATTGGCCAGGCTTGTCTTGAACTCCTGACCTTAGGTAATCCACCCACCTCGGCCTCCCAAAGTGCTGGGATTACAGGTGTGAGCCACCACACCCAGCCAGCAATGTTTCTTAGACTGGACAGAGAAAGCAATAACCATTAAAAAATGATAAATTTGACTTCATCATAATTTTAAACTCCTATCATCAAAAGTCATCAGGCTGGGCGTGGTGGCTCACGCCTATAATCCCAGCACTTTGGGAGGCTGAGGCTGGCAGATTGCCTGAGGTCAGGAGTTCAAGAGCAGTCTGGCCAACATGGCGAAACCCTGTCTCTACTAAAAATACAAAAATTAGCCGCGGTGGTGCGAGTCTGTAATCCCAGCTACTTGAGAGGCTGAGGCAGGGGAATTGCTTAAACCTGGGAGGCAGAGGTTGCAGTGAGCCGAGATTGTGCCATTGCACTCCAGCCTGGTGACAGAGCAAGACTTTGGCTCAAAAAAAAAAGTTATCATTAAGAAAATGAATAGACAAGCCACTTTGGAAGAAAATATTCACAAAGCATATATCTTGACAAATAATTTGTTTCCAGAATATAAAGAACTGTTTTAGGCTGGGTGCGGTGGCTCACACCTGTAATCCCCGCACTTTGGGAGACTGAGGCAGGCAGGCAGATCACAAGGTCAGGAGTTCAAGACCAGCCTGGCCAACATGGTGAAATCCCGTCTCTACTAAAAATACAAAAATTAGCCAGGTGTGGTGGTGCACACTTGTAAACCCAACTACTCAGGAGGCTGAGGCAGGAGAATTGCTTGAACCCAGGAGGTGGAGGTTGCAGTGAGCTGGGATTGTGCCACTGCACTCCGGTCTGGGAAACAGAGCGAGACTCTGTCTCAAAAAAAAAAAAAAGGGAACTTTTTTTTTCCCACGAATTTTTTTTTTTTGATAGTCTTCCTCTGTCACCCAGGCTGGAGTGTGGTGGCATGATCTCAGCTCACTGCAGCCTCTGCCTCCTGGGATTAAGTGATGCTTGTGGCTCAGCCTTCTAATTAGGTGGCATTACAGATGTGTGCCGCCATGCCTGGCAAATATTTGTATTTTATTAGGTTGGTGCAAAAGTAATTGTAGTTTTTTCCATTTTCAAGTAATGTAATAGTAGAGACAGGGTTTTGCCATATTGGCCAGGCTGGTCTCAAACTCCTGCCCTTTAGTGATCTGCCTACTTTACCCCCCCAAAGTGCTGAAATTACAGATATGAGCCGCCACGCCTGGCCGGAATATAAAGAACTTCTAAAACTCAATAATAAAAAGCCAAACACCCAATTTTAAAATGAGCAAAAGATTTGAACAGACCCTTCACAAAGAAAGATATGTTCATAGCCAATAAATATAAGATAAAATGTTCTATATCATCAAGGACATGCAAATTAAAACCCCAGTGAGATGCCGTGGAATGAAATGACCCATGAGAATGGCTAA
Organism: Cheracebus regulus; assembly: GCA_963574635.1. Classification (NCBI taxonomy): domain Eukaryota; kingdom Metazoa; phylum Chordata; class Mammalia; order Primates; family Pitheciidae; genus Cheracebus; species Cheracebus regulus. The sequence continues at coordinate 1,620 of CAUYQU010064728.1, read as the reverse complement.
AAATGAAGACTGCCAACACCAAGTGTGTCCAAGACAAAGATCAACTGAAACTCATACATTGTTGGTAGGAGGTTACGTTTTCCTTCCTGCGTTCCTTCCTTCCTCCTTCCTTCCCTCCTTTCCTCTTTTTCTCCTCTTTTCTCCCCTCCCTTTCTATCCTCTTCTTCCCTTCCCCTCCCCTTCTTTTTCTCTTCTCCTTCCCCTTCCTTCTCTCTCTCTCTCTCTCTCTTTTTTTTTTTTTTAATAGAGATGGGGTGTCACCATGTTGGCCAGACTGGTCTCGAACTCCTGACCTCACGTGATCCACCCATCTCGGCCTCCCAAAGTGCTGGGATTACAGGCGTGAGCCACTGCGCCCAGAACCTTCCTTCTTTCTTTCTCTTTTAGAAATGGGATCTTACTAGCTGGGCAAGGTGGCTCATGCCTGTAATCCCAGCACTCTGGGAGGCTGAGGCACATGGATCACCTGAGGTCAGGATTTTGAGACCAGCCTGACCAACATGGCGAAACCTCATCTCTACTAAAAATACAAAAATAAGCCGGGGTGGCAATAGGGAGAGACAAAGCAAGACAAAAGTTACTATTTTATGTAACTTAATCAATCATGGAAGTGACATTGCATTACCTTTGCCATATTCTATTGGTTAGAAACAGATCACTCATCCCGCCCACACTTAAGGGCAGGGGGTTATACAAAGGGTTGGTAACAAGAGGCCATGATCACTGGGGATCATGGAGTCTGCCCACTTTGTGAGTAAAGGAATTGAATCAGTAGTCAAGTATCTTCCCGTAAAGAAAATTCCACCCATGCCCGCTCAGTTCTGCCAAGGGTTAAAGTAACAATTCTGATCTTACATAAATCTTTGTCCTCATTTCCAATTATTCCCTTAGAATGGGGAAATTAATGAGGGAAAGCTCTTGACAAATGCTGCTGATTTCTTTTCCAGGAATGTTGTACTAATTTACACTCCTATTATTTTCTATGCCTAATCTTTCCAACATTTTATTATGAAAATTTTCAAACATACAGAAAAATGAAGATCACTATATAATAAATACACATACACCTACATTCTGTAGTTGTTAATATTTTGCTCTAATTGCTTTATCATAGAGCTATCCCTCTATTGATTCATCAATACATTTTTAAAGTTATTTTCCAGAGATAGGTTTTGTCTATTCTGTAACTTCATGCAATAAGTTTTTTATTTTTTAGACAGAGTCTTCGTCTGTTGCCCAGGCTGGAGCGCAGTGGCGCAATCTTGGCTCACTGCAACCTCCGCCTCCCAGTTTCAAGCGATTCTCTTGCCTCAGCCTCCTGAGTAGATGGGATTACAGGTGTGATCCACGGCGCCTGGCCCTGCCTTCCTTCACACAGCCTAATGTTTTTGAGACTCATCCCCACTGCTGTCTATATAGTAGTCCCTTCTGTTTTATTGATGAGTGGTATTCTATTGTTTGAATACAACAATATTCTTCTTTTTTTTTTATTTTTTTTATTTTTTATTTTTTTAGAATAAAAAGAATGAAAGAGAGAAAGGAAGAGGAAGAGATTTTAGAAAAAGAGAGAAAAGGAGAAAGAAAGAAACAGCAAAAGAAAGAAAAAATGAAAGAGAAAGA
>CAUYQU010064722.1:0-39484 GCA_963574635.1 Cheracebus regulus | reverse complement strand
TTCTTTCTTTCTCCTTTTCTCTCTTTTTCTAAAATCTCTTCCTCTTTCTTTCTCTTTCATTTTTTCTTTCTTTTGCTGTTTCTTTCTTTCACCTTTTCTCTCTTTTTCTAAAATCTCTTCCTCTTCCTTTCTCTCTTTCATTCTTTTTATTGTAAATATATATATATATATATATATATATATATATATATAATTTAACCATGCTTGGTGTCTAAGAGACAGATGTTCAATTCAAAGCCACTAAGTCGAAAGTAAAAGAATAGAAAAGGTTGTATTAGCACTTAAAGAGAGCTGTAGTGGTTACAACTTCTGCATTCTTCAAAAAAGTCAGACCGTGAGACAGAATTTTTTCCTAGGGACAAAAGACATTTTATAATAGTAAAAGGGTCAATCCATCAGGAGGACATAACACTTATAAACATATGTACACTTAAAATATTGCCCCAAAATACATATAGTAAAAACTGATAGAATTAAATGAAGAAATGGACAATTTTATGATAATATTTGGAGACTTTTATATCCCAATTTGAATAAGAGATAAAACAAGAAGACATTAGATTAGAAAGAATAGACTTAAGCAACACTACAGAGCAACAAACCCTCATAGACATGTGTAGAACTGTCCTCTCAATAAAAGCAGAATAAACTCATCTCAAGTGTTCATGGATCATTGCATAGAATAGATAAAATGCTATGACATAAAACAAGCTTAATAGGTTTAAAGGAATCAAAACCATGCAAAATATGTCTACTATTTTGTACTTTGTAAGACACAATTGAAAAAAAAATACAAAAATTATCTAGACACAATGAAATGAAATCAAAAATTCACAATAGAAGAAAATTTGGGAAATTTACAGATATAATGAAAATAAGCAATTAATTAAAGTACTTCCACTTCTAGGTAACTAACACATCAATGAGAAAAATTATAATGGAAATTAGAAAACGCTTTCATATGAATGAAAATGAACACACAACAAACAAATTTATGGAATACAACTAAATAAAAGCTTGGATACACATGTATAATGAAAACCTGCCATGTTTAACCAGAATCAATAGCCTCATAGTCTTAAATCAACAGCCTAAACTTTCACCTTAAGAAATAGTCAAAGCATAGCAAACTAAAACCAAAGCAAGCAGAACGAAGAAAATAAAACTTAAAGAGAGGGGGGAAAAAAATAACACAAAACAATAACAACAACAACAAACAAAACAAAAAACACAGAGACCAGGAAACAGTGGAAAAAATCAATTAAAGAATGTTTTTCATATGTGATGCTTTCGTCTAGTTTCAGCATCTTATTCTATGGTCTCACAGTATGTGGTTAGCAGTATTAAGTCCTTTTATATTCTTGGAAGAGTTTGTGAAGGATTTATGTTAATTCTTTTTAAACATTCAGATAAAGGCACCACAGGAAAAGAAAAGGTACACAGACCAGCATCCCTTAAAAATACAGACAATTCTATCCTCAATAAAATGTGAACAGAACAAAGCAACATGTAAAAAAAGATACAAAATATAGACAAAACCAGGTGATAATATCAATATTTAAAAAGAATACTTGTAAAATCCAACCTTCTTTCATGATGAAAACAAAGAATAGAAGGAAATTTCTTCAGCTGATAACATATCTGAAAAACTGGTAACTAATATCTTACTTAATTGTAATCCACAAAATATTTTCTCCCTAAGATCAATAATAAGCCAAGAAATATTGCTTTCGACACTTCTGTTCAACATTGTACTGGTGAATCTAGCCAGGGCAATTAGGCAAGAAAGGATACAAAAGATGTATTAATTGAAAAGAAAAAAGTCATATTTTATTTGCAGATGATAGAATCTTATATACCTAAATTCTAAGGAATCCCCAAACAAAAATACTATAAGATTAATATATAAAAGTAAACTATATTTCCATATACGAATTATAAAATTATAAAAAATGAAATTAAATAATTTTACTTAAATAATATCAAAACTATACTTAGGCATAAATTTTAAGAAATAAAGGTAAGATTTTTAAATGGAAAACAAGAAAATGTTGTTGAAACTAAAGAAGACAAATAAATAGGAATATATCACATGTTCATGGATTGGATGACAATATCTTTTTTAGATGTCATTACTTCCCACATTGATGTACAGATTCAACATAATCCCTATTAAAATTCCAGTGACGTTTTTGGCAGAAAATGTCATTGATCTTAAAATTCATATGGAAATATAAAGGATTCAAAATAACTAGAACAATCTTGAAAAAAAACAAAGTTGTGGGGCATACACCTTTGTGTTTAAAAACTTACCATAAAGCAAAAGTAATTAAGAAATATGGTACTATGAAGATGAGCATATATATCAATGGAATAGAATTGAGGGTCCTGGAATAAACTTTTCATTTAATGTCAACTGATTTTTAACAAGGGTCATTAGAGGAAAGAGCAGCCTTTTGAACATAGTGGTGGGAGAACTGGCTATATACATTTTTTAAAAAGTTGAATGCTACATCACTTCATAATTAAAAATTAAATCAAAAAGGATTGCAGACCAAATCGTAATGCTATCTCTGTTAAACTCTTATCTGCCATAGCCTCCTGCTAAAAAACTTGAAGGTCTGAGATTTCTACCCTGCTTGCAAGATTACAGTTTACCCTGCCACCATTTTATGGATGCTGGTAGAAGTCACAAGACTCCTGTGTAAGAAAAGGTTCTTTAGGACTCAGCAGGCAGCATCAGCGTCAGCCTGCAGCCTTTGATTTCCCACGCAGGTGGACCAGACGGAGGCTTGCACATGCACGTTACAGGAGCTGAGCTCCGAACTGGGCAACCCAAGTCTTGTAGAGTACTTGTAGTGATTGGGCTTTGTCCTTTACTCTGGAGAGACTCTATCTTCCAAGGCCATTTGCTAACAAATGCCTTTGAAGAGATACTCTGTAACAGATGGTAGTTGGAGCCTTGCTTGTAAGACAGGCAGAAATACATGACCCAGGGAGAACTGTCTCCCAAACCATCATGTCCACATTCTTGTAAGGAAAAAGAGGCAAAGGGCCAGTGACATCTTTTCCTTACTTAAGTCTACTCCTTTTTAAATAGCATTGGAATTCAATAAGCCTTTCCCAAAAACTTTTTTTTTTTTTTTGAGACAGAGTCTTGCTCTGCTGCCCAGGCTGGAGTACAGTGGTGTGATCTCAGCTCACTGCAGCCTCCTCCCCCTGGGTTCAAGCGATTCTCCTGCCTCAGTCTCCCGAGTAGCTGGGATTACAGGCACTCGCCATCACGCCCGGCTAATTTTTGTATTTTTAGTAGAGAAGGGGTTTCTCCGTGTTGGCCAGACTGTTCTCGAACTCCTGGCTTCAGGTGATCTGCCTGCCTCAGCCTCCCAAAGTGCTGGGATTACAGGCATGAGCCACCACGCCTGGCCCCAACAAGTCATTTCTAATTGCCCCAAATTGTTTCATAGGACAACTCCTATCTATAGAGAAGGCCAGTAAAAGTTATTTTGCAGTAAGACACAGCACTGCCTAAAAGTTGCCATTCTGAGCGGGGGAGGATGGTTACTGGAAGATCAACTATTGGTGTCTACCTCTGAGTTTATATTAATTTTATCTCCCAAGGGGTATTCTAAAAATATAAAATTTATGTTTATCTTTCCCTCAGGCTAAAAAGCGGGGACTGTCATTTGTGTTATATTGCTCAGGTGCATTCAGTAAACACTTAACTGACTACAGATAGTTTTAGAGTTGCAGGTTTTCTATGGTCATTTTCACCAAAACGATGCTGTAAAAATTAAGAAAAAATTACCTGTGCCTGATTTTCTCTTAGTGTAAAGGCTTTTAATCAATAAAAAGCATTAGTATAATAACAGTCACCCCCTTTGCTATATTTTGTTTTTGCAGAATAACTTCTCGGTTCCTAGTTGGTTATAGACATTTAATCTATAAATGAGCAAACATTATCTTAGGTATACTGACATATGATCACAATTATACAAATTGTGTATATCCTGATTTGTATAATTTTCACAAATGACAATTTCTTATGTTAACAAACAGTTGCATAAAAAAAATAAAACTTAAAAAAACCTGTTGATTAGAAATCAGTATAGAAAAAGAGAAAAAGGATGGAACCCAAAAAGCTATAGCATTAACAAGTCAAAATCTCTCAGTGGAGGGACTGTGACATCTGTAGGAAGGAAGGACATTACATGCCTTTAAAAGAGGCGGGGCTGCCTGTCCCAGAAAGCAAGGGAAAAGGACTTGAGATGAGTCAAAATAAGTCTGACCTATTTTACTATTTTTCCTAGGCATATCAATCCGTTTAAACAGTACAGAGCATGTTAAAATTAAGCTCCAAATTGATGTCCTTTATAAGGCTATGTATCAAAATACTAGGAGTTGTTTCTGTTTCTACTGCTGGGCTTTTAATATTATCCTAAATATTTTACATGACCATGTATTAATTTTATAACTTGAAAACCACAAAGCTAATTTCAGTCATGAAAATACGATATAGTATAGTTATAAATTCTTATAACTGACATATTTAAATTGAACTTTTTAATTAAATATACGGTATTAGCAAATAGGCAAAAAAGAAAAATAAATAAGCCACAACAACAAAAAATAGATTTGAGAAAAAAAAGTCTATTTTTTTATTTCCAAGGTTGTATTTAAATGTATGTACAAATGCAAAATATTTATTGATATTTTTAGGAACAACTTCAGCTGTTTTATCTTTAAATGCATATATAACCTATTGTACGAGTGTGAGTAAAAGTTACCATACAAGGACTGACATAAATTAAATATCCTGTGCAATTATGAAAGAACAGGCAAAGAAACAACATGAAATTCCAGAAGAGTATCAGCTTATGAAGGTGGACCAGTGGCTACTAATGGTTAATTAATTATTATTAATTAATAACAACTTCTTATTTTTATTTTAGAATGTCCATTTTTTTTTCTTTTTTTGCATGTAGCAACAACTATGAATGTGAACATTTACCTAACATTTTGGTCTCAGGGGTTCTCATCTCTCATCTTTTTGAGGCATGAAATAACGGAATCTTATTAACTTACTTAGGGTCAAAGATCCTATGCTCTTTCTCTTTAGCAAACTAGATTCATTTGATCTGACTAGATTTGCTATATTTGTTTATCTGAGTGGTGTAATTAATTCATGGGAAATAACATACAAATACTGAAACTCTTTGGAAGAGAAAGATTTTACTTATGAAATCATAACAGAAAGAACTAGTAATCTATCAACATCACAAACAAAATGAAAACTCTTCCCAGTCCTTAAACTAGGCTTTCTTTATTGGATTTACAGCTGAGAGTTTCATCCTCCTGTGGTCCTCACAGGAGGTGGTTCAGTGTGACTTTTCCTGGTTCCTTTGCTTCGGTGTTGTCCAGAGTGCATGCTGGTAACAACATGGTGTGACAAGACTGTAAAATACAGCATTTTGCTTTCAATATAATGGGGAACTTGTCAGAAAATCTAGATTGCGCCTGTGTTTTTCTTCCCATGCTGTTCCCAGAACTGTTTTTGCTTTTTCACCTAAGGGAAGAACAGAATGGCATACAGAAAGGAAAATGAACATTTGAGGTTTCAGTTACTGCCGGTAAGTCTTTCTATTGGCTTTAATATTGCCACAGTGGAAATACCTGAAGGAAAGCATCCTTATCAACAGTGTTTTTAACTCTATTAAAGTTAACTGCATATATACTGAATATTCAGGAATCCTTCTGTGTATGTGTTTAATTACTTTGAAAGGCATTGTGTCCCTTGTTATCATAACAATATCATGTAACGCACCACTGGGAAGCTTATTACCCTAGTTAACAATCATTTACTTTTGCTCACCCAGCTCTGTTGGCTGGGGGTTGTCTGACCTAGGATTTGATTGGCTGGGCTTGGCTCCAAGCTGCAGCTTGGGTAAAGAGTACCTCCACCTTTCTCTCTCATCCCTTAGACCTTGGGTTACTCTTGATGCATGTTCTCAAGCCGATGGCAAGTGTAAACTGGTCCTCTCCTCCTGTCACATCTGCTGACATCCTGTTGGACAAACACCAATCAGACATCTATGGAGCTGAGAAGTATACACCATCTTCTATGGGGAAACTGCAGTGTCATATGAACAAGAGAGTGGATACATAAAGTGATGAAGGCATGGTAGCATCAATACAATGTATCCCATGCTTGTTGTATATGACACATCATTTTATATTATACATAATTACATGGGTATATATACACATAAGAAAGATGCTTGGCATTTCTCCATGCAACTGTGATGCATACAGTTCTACCAACATTTGAGTAAGCAGCGTCCAGAGGACTCACGTGTGGCAAGTTCTCTCTTGCAGGCACCGATATCCATGTTATTTATTTATTTATGTATTTGAGAAGGGGTCTCGCTCTGCCGCCCAGGCTGGAGTACAATGGCACGCTCTCGGCTCATGCAACCTCCGCCTCCTGGGTTCAAACAATTCTCCTGCCTCAGCCTCCCAACTAGTTGGGACTATAGGTGTGCACCATCACATCTGGCTAATTTTTGTATTTTTAAGTAGAGACTGGGTTTCACCATGTTGGTTAGGCTCGTCTCGAACCCTTGACCTCGTGATCCGCCCGCCTCAGCCTCCCAAAGTGCTGGGATTACAGGTGTGAGCCACTACGCCCGGCTCCCATATTATTTCTTATCTGAATGGTTACTCTGACTTTTACATCTGCTTATTGCTATGCTCTGTGACATCATCCAGTTATGTCTCTTACATCCTTTTTTCCCTGACATCTGTCCAAATTAGTTACAAGAACCGAGAATCTGAGTGCACAAGAGGAAATATTCATCTTCTGAGAATTTGAAGACATTAGTTTCACTCTAGCAGCTGTTAAGTCTGTTTACCATGTCAGCTACACATGGTTTATGTTTGTATGCAAAATGTACGTTGCAATGACATATGTATTACAATTTCACAATTAGAGAAAAGCTGTGAGACTTGACATATCTACAAAATCTTGGCAATTAGTTTAATACTCTAATTACCAAGATTTCTTAAAAACAATTAAGAATTTTAGTGCTAATTGCATATGTCTAATTCTTTTATTAGAGCTATATCTGTTAAATAGCATAAATTTGATATATTTATTAGTTATTTTAATTATCTCTCTTGTCATTATAGAATTACTGTCTTTGAAAAAAATTTATATAATTTCATTTTATTTACTATCTCTAAAGATCTGTCATGTATTTGGTGTGCAAATCTTATAAAAGAAAACTTTACAAAGCCATATGTTGTATCAAAAGTGAATACTTTTCTAATGTTTTTTATTATAACAACCTAGATTTATTATTCCTGACAATGCAACTTTAAAATTTTCTATTTGAAATAGAAACAACTTGAAACAGCCAGTCTAGGGAAAACATGGTTTCTCAAAATCAGGGACTGAAAAAAGAAACAGGAAATGCATTTATGTAGAGAGATATTAAAGAAAAAGGCACACTTTATAGTTGATAAAATATAAGATGCAATTATTCATTCAATAAACCATTCATTAAATAAGCATTGAAGATATATGACAGTAGCCTATGAAAAGTCAATGTAAGTAAAATACACATCTCTTAACTTTCAAGAATCATATTATCAGAAGGTTAAGGGCTCTGTACAAATAAATACATAAACAGGAAATGATGTTGAATATTTAAAAACACATATAATATGATGAGGGATTATGACACATTAGGTGAGCCAGGTACGGCAGAGGAAAACAGGAAATAAGCCTGAGATCATTGCTGTATTATAGAAACAATTACGTCAAGTAAAAAAAAAAATGTTCTGTGGATAATTTTCTCAATAGAAGAGGCCAATTAATGCAGAATTGATTATAAAGTGATTATGATTCTTGTGCATGCGTAGGTGCAAACCACTGCCAAGGGCTCAAGGAGTATCCTCTTTGATCTCACATTGTCACCCATAGAAGGGGCCATGATCTACACCCTCAATCTGTGCATGTGCTCTGTTGTAAATATATTTAGCCATCCAAGTAAAACGAAGAAAAACAAAAACATGGTGTTTTCTATTGCTCCCCTAACAAAATCTCACATACTTACTATCTTAAAACAACACCCATTCATTCACTCATCTTTCTCTAGGTCTAAAGTCCTGTATGGCATGGCTGGATTCTGTTCCCAGGGTTTCATGGGGCTAAAATCAAGGTGTCCGTGTTGACTGCTGTTATTATCTGAAGTGTGGGGTCCTTTTCTAAAATCCTTGACTGTGGGATTCTGTGGACAGAATTCAGTTTCTTCCCACACTTTTCATGTGGCCTCTTCATCATCAAACCAGGCTTGGTATGCAGGGCCTTTCTGGTGCTTAAAATGCCCTTTCTCTTCTGCTTTTAGGAGCTCTGTGATCATACCGAGCTCATCTGGGTTAACTTCTCTATATTCACAATATCCATAGAGTAGTGTGTGGCATCTCGGAGGCTCTTTGTCTGCCTTCTATGAGTATAAAACATGATTTCCCCAGAATGAAAATGTACATGAAGAAAGAGAAAAATGCCACTGGAAAGTAGTTCAAATAATAAAAGTCTTTTGCTTGTTATATAGCCTTCCTTTGTTCTGTCCTTTTTTCTTTCTTGAATAAAGAGGGTGTATTATATGCTTTTAGGAAAATAACAAAAGCAGAATGTTTGCTAACCATCTGTGGGTGAAAGAGTAGCAAATTTGGTTTAAGGAGATGTTGTAAATAACAGTATGACAATTCCCGGGATTCTGAGAGTTACTTAATAAGGAGACAGAAATTGATTCAATATGCCGGTGTGCCCCTAATGAGAAAAGGGGATTCTTTCACTGAGGTCCGCAATCTTGGAAACAGACTTTTAATTAAAATTATAAGTCTAAAACTTTTGCTATTACTATGACTGTTTATAGCACACATTTTAACTCATTTAACAGAGGAGTGAGTGGATGAGTGGGCCACACTCAAGATGGAACAGGAGTGAGGAGTGAAAGAAAAACCCACCCATCTCCTCACCTGAAGGCCCTTGACAAGTCCAGCCCGCTTTGAGAGTAAGGCAACAGGAAATTTAAATCCAGTTGGCAGTTCATTTTTGAACTGCACTAGATTCCAAAGTTCAATTTCCAAGCAGTGCCTGAAGACAAAGCTAGTATGAGAAAAGACAGGCACTCAGTACACTCATTCCTTCTTCAGTGTTCTATTTTATCAATGGAGCCATCGCCTGTGGCAGGCGCGCTCTGAGATGGCCCGCAGGGTCCTGTCTCCTGCACTCCACGCCCTTGGTAATCCTTTACACTTCAGTGTAGGCTGGACCCAGTGACTCATTACTGAAAAAGACAAAATGGCAGAAATGCTGGGATATCACTGATTTTGTTAGGTTATCAAAAGGCTATGGCTTTTGCCTTGAATTTCTCTCTATACAAATGTTCTTACTTTCTGTAATATTTTGTAAAAGGAGAAGCAAGCTTGCATGATGAGGGCAGCTTTATGGAGAAGCCCATGTGAGAAGAAACTGGTATCTCCAGCCAACAGCTAGTGAGGCTATAAGCCTGTCAGGAACCAATGAATGAGTTTGGAAGCAGATCTGTCAGCCCCTTTCAAGCCTTCAGATGACTGCAATTCCACCTGACACCTTGTCTGGGATCTCATGAAGCCTTGAAGCATCTAGCTAAACACATCCTTTACCAATGAAAACTGTTAAATAATAACAATCAATTGTTTTAATCCATGTTTTCAGGTTATTGATTATAGCAATAGATACCAAATATGCGGTTATTTATTATAGCAATAGATAACAAATATGTGTAGTGCTCAGGTTTAAAAGGGATTATATGCCATTAAATGCACATTGCAAATATGGTTATATGGATTCATTTTTCCTTATAGGCAATATTATAAACAAAAGTCAGATTCTTGGACAGCCTAGCAAAATGGGATTACTTTCATAAAAAGATGACAAAAATGTTTGCATAAAATATTCTTGACATTTCATAACACCAAAGCGAAAGAGTACTTCACAGAGCAGGGTAGACTGTAAAATACTCAGATCACTTACAGAACCATGGAGTCATTTTATCTCTTTGACATGTGGTATTTATTTCCACCAAGTTCATTGGAATAAAGTCTGTGGAAGTCTCCCGAGTAAGTTCAAGGTGTTGCTCTTTCTGTAGTGCATATTTCAGGAAAAAAAAAAAAAAAAGCTGATATTCTAAGCCTTTCAAAAGAATTCCACTTCTCTTTCTTGTTTTACAGAAATAAGAAAAATCAAATATTGTATTTCAATTAAAGATACAAATCGTTTAAAAGAGCAGATTTTTATTAATGAACAAATATGTTGTCGAAGAGGTGACAAGGAATGGTTCCAGTTATTTTATTTTTACTTCAAATTGGTTATTCCAGCTCTAACCACCTACATTATTATTCTGAGCTGCTGTTAATTGAACTTCTATTTTATTCCACCTTGCACAAGAGCCCTACACTCTCTATAATCCTTAAGATAACCTCACAAAAGTAAGCCATTATTTCCATTTCACAGATGAGGAAACACACTCAGAGTTATCAGGTAGTTGTCTGCCTACGAAACAGAAGAAAAGACATTTGAATTCAAGTTTATCTAGTCTGAAAACTAGAAACCTCTTCTCCTTATGGTTCTAAAACACAGTATTTCCATAATCAATAAATAAATTATTTATTGAAAATTAATAAATAAATGCCATTCAGAATGCCTTTTATCCCAGCTTTTACTCCTTATTAAATATAAAAAGCTTTTCTTTCCTGACAGATTATGTAATGATTATTTCAGGAGCTAAGCATAAATAAAACAAAAGTCCCTACACATTTGTCAGACATCATCTACCTACCAACAGGTTTCTTTTGGTTGACTGGCAAGAAGGATAATAATGGCCAATTTCTTCATGCTTTGTATTTAATAATGTTAAATTGCAGCCTTCAATAACTGTCTTAATGTCTTTCAATTTATATTTTTCTCATGACTGGTAATTTTATTCTCAAATTCCCAGAAAAAAAGGATAAAAAAGAGATTTACAATATAAATCTGCATTTTATTTTGGATTTATTATGTTAATTCCCAGGGATCATAATGTTTCTCATTAGTGGCTAATAAAAGCGTCCAGAAAAGCTTCTCCTTTAAGTTTGTTTTTAATTACTTTCATTTACAAAATTAATTTAACATAGATTATTTAATTATAAAGTCACCAAATTAGCATTTATCCTATTTTATAATCCAGATATAATGTATTGATTGAGTGAAGGTTAACATTTCCCCGAGATTCCTGTATTTCTTTGTATATTTTTTCAATTGTGCCTTACAAGTTCTGCCATCCCGGTTCTCTGGTAACTAAATCCCAGTGAATGATGTGCTGGAACTGGCTTGAAGAGCTTTGAGAAGGGTGATTATTAGCATCTTTTCTCAACCTCTTCGCTTCAGTGGTGTTACATATACAGTTTGAAATCTGCCTGGCAGGAGTACTGGCATCATGGAAAATAAAAAATGGTACAAACTGGGGCTTTAAATCTTAGGCAAACCATTTTACTAGTTCACTACAGATTACCATCCATGAGGAAAAAATGAAATAATATCAAGGTGTTTTTTACTTAATACAGAAGGAAATTTTAAAAGTATTAATTATAAGAAATACTAAATTTGATGAATATACCGAAATATGTGCAATTTAGCATATTTTAGATGAACAAATCAAGGTTTTGGGAGCCATTGCAATGAGAAAGTCACAGAAAAATTTGAGCCTGAGTGTTGGTCATTTGGTAAGCAGAATCAGTTTCAATGTTTATTTAGTAGACTCTGTGACAATGCCACACATAAGTGATTTTTGTTTTAAACAAAGTGCTCATGATTTATTTTTCAAAGTTAATGGTTAGCCTGTAGGATTGTCCCTGTCTCCACCCACTCCACCATCATAAGTAGAAGAGGAGAAAAGAGGTCAACGTATGCCAAATCTCAGAAGTTCACCAAGGGACAATTTCAAGCAGTTAACATTCAGTCCTTCAAAAGTGTGTTTATCTAGCAAAAACGAAGCAACTTTAGCAGATGAACTGAGATGAAATAGAAAGGTATTTTTTCATGCAATGTGAAATATTTTAGGTGAAACTGTTTTGAATTGTAATTGAGTACAAACCTTATTTATGCCAAGAATAGTTTAGTGCAATTCCTCTACTTAGCTCAAAAAGAAAAAAAAAAATCATGGTGAAGTGGCATGCATTATGCAAACAGGACTGTGCTTGGTATATATTCAGATTTCACACTGTGGTCCTGAAAAGAATATATTAACAAACTAATCCACAGAGCTGACCTTAATGTGAGGCTCATCTGTCTGCTTTGGTGTTCTTTAATAATAATGGAGCTCTTCCACTGTGATAGAGACTCAGGAGCAGGCTTCACTATTTCGACAGCGCCGTCTTGGACAGAATGATACAGGCGCACACACCTTCTGAAGAGTGCTGCTCTTAGGCAGTGCTGGGGCCCAGAACACCTCAAAATGAAGGCCTCAGAAGCAGCCTCAGAAGCCGAGGTTTGTCTCCGGCCCTCCTGTGTCTGGCCCCTCATTCTCCCCTGAGACCAGCCCTAGAAAGTAGAAATCCTCTTCTTCAAGGCAGGTCATAGAAACCTGAGCCCCTTTTCCCCAAAGCCAGCCATGAAATCTAAAAATGTGACTGTGATTTGCCCTATCAATTCTGTGTGAAAACTGGCCTTAAAAAGAGTCCGACCTACCTTGTTTGATCGTGGATCCTAAGACTCTCATTCCAAATAGAGACCTGCCTCACATCCAGATGGAAGGGATTCTATGCAGAGAGGCCAAGAAGAATCCAGACAGGCCCTGACAGGCGTCCCCACTCAGTCTGTCTGCACTAGATCCTACGCTTTCATCTCATCAGATTTCTGTACAGCTATCTATACTCTGTTGGACCTAAGCATAAAAACGGGCAGTTTCCCCCATATGTGAGGGGTCTTCATTCTGAAGGCTCTCATGTCACATAAAACTATGATCAAATAAATTCAGATGTCTTTTCTCCTATTAAACTGCCTTTTTTCAGTTAATTTTCTGTGACCCTTCAGAGGGTGAAGTGGGAGTTTTCCCTTCAGCCCTACAGCAGCTTCAGAGTTTTACCTTTTCTATAAATTTCATTGCATTTAAAACACTATGTTAAGCCAATAAACAAATCATTTCATTTTAACAAAATGAGACCACAAAAGGCATGAACAATTAGTTAACATTTGGTTTAAACATGAAGCATCTTCTAAACTATCTGTTATCAGATACAAAATTAATCAAATTTATCATATTGTTGTTCTCTTTAAGAATTGAACTTTAAAATAAAATTTTATCAAAAAAATGCATATTTGCAATTCACTATTTATTAATTCATTAACCTTATAATAAGCTAAAAACTATTTCTAGCCAAGACATAATAATCACAATAATAAATATTATACTGCAGCTCCTGACAAACCACAGAGGCGAAGTATTCCAAAGTAAAGGTAGTATTTGAGAAAAGCTAAACCCATCTAATTGTGGGTATTCGTTCCAATAATTCATTAAAATGCTTGGGCAAGGTAGATTTATTTATGGCCTGAAGATACATGAAATAGAGAAAGGATAAATAGTCTACTCAAAAGAGGAAAAAAACATTTAGCAGAGAATATAAGAGTTGCATTCATCATTGTGTGATCACTTGACAGTTTCACCCAATATCCTGCCATTGTTACACCAATTCTCTCTGTTTTTCACTACTTTATAAGGTCTGTGAAATATCCAGAGTTAGCCCGACTCAAGGTTAAGAGACAGTCCTCTAAGCTGCCAGGCATGTGCAACTCTTCTGACATTGGCTGTAGGTGCAGGGTTCCCAAGGGCCACCCTCACTTCAGACTAACCGGCTGCAGCTATGGGGGTCCCCACAGAGTCCATGATGATTGATACTTCTCTAGAATGACCCAGAGCCCAAGAAAGTGCTATACATATGTAGGGGCAGAAAGGTATGACACCTTTCCTTACCCACCATAAGGGTCACAGCCGACAGTCCTGTAACAAAAGACAGGTTAACAAAAGAAAAAGCACAACAAATTCATTTAATAAAAGTTATACATGATGAAGGAACTGTCAGAAACTAAGACTTAAAGACCACGGAAAGTATCTATTTTTATGCTCAGATTCAACAAAGAATGGAAAGCCATGAGGAAATGTGAGTGGACAACGGGTATGACCTCACAGTAACAGACTGAAGCGGGGAACAAACAAGGCCTGTATGTTCAGTCTTCTTGGTTTCTGTGTGTAGTTTTCTTTCACCCAGATATGGGGCAGAACTCCTCTGCAATGACTGTCTTCAAGCGAGAAAGAAAAAAGTGATCTTTCTGGACTTTACAATTCACCTCGGGGAAGAGGAGTTCTAGTTTCTATGACCTGCCTTGGATAATTCCTATCTTTTGCTTTGGGGAAGAAAGACCAATAAAAGACAAGGTGATAGGAGATGAGAGAGACCTTGCTTCTGAGGCCCTTCCAGTCTACTTCAGTTCAAAGTGTTCAGCACGCCAAGGTGCCGTTCTTTGGGGTATCGTCTTCCTAGCCTCAACACCTACAATTAAGATTTGATTGTCCCATAAGAATATAAATCAGTACCAGGCAAAACGAGGGATGCGTAGGGCAGAATCTGGAGTTCGGGGTTTCCTTTGCCATTCTCCCGTGTCTTCGACAGGCACTCCCCTCCCGGTGTGGATGCGCGGAGCACTCAGAGGACCACCATACAGGAGTCCCCAGGCTGCCCAGCCTCCAGAGCTTCCACTAGGGCTTTGCTGCTTGGGCATGGATGGCTTAGCTCCTGTCCACAGGGATAAACTCCATCTCCAGTCCCCCAGCCCCCAAAGGCCAGTCAATTTCACCTGTCTCAAAGCCCTAACTTTTAATCACATGATTGGCCTTTCTGGTTGGTGTCACCCAGAGTCATCTTGTTAGTATGAATGATGAAGTATGGTCTGAGAAGTCCACCGTGAATAGCAAAGAAACTTCTATCTCAGGAAATTTCACCTCCCAAGAGCTTGGACATAAGCCATATATCTCTTTGAGTAAAGTTAATTATTCACTATACAGATTCCAAAGACTAAATCTGACTTTTTGACATCTTATTCCAAGTACCTAGAATTATATGTAGCATGTTAACAGCATCTTGAAAAAAAATTGTCAAGAATGGAAGGAAGGAAAGAAGGAAGGAAGGAAGAAGGAAGGGAGGGAGGGAGGGAGGAAGGAAGGAAGGAGAGGGAAGGAGAGAAGAAAGAATTGTTTTAGTTGCCATTAAAATAATATTTATCTGCATAATTCTCTAAAAGTATCTTACCATTTTTTTTTCTTTTTAGTTAATAAAAGAAAGTATAAAGTCTGTTTCTTTGTGTTAAAGGTCGTCTGTTAAACGTTTCTTGTTTTTTTGCCTCTCAGTCTTTATTGCTCATTATTCTCCAATTTGGTTACTTTTCTCCATTCAAACTAATGTTTTAGTAAACACATATGGATGAGTTACAACTTTCTCACTTCAGCACCACAAAGCAAGCTGTGTTTATAATCAGGGATATTCTATCAATTCTTACTGTCATTGTAAACCTCATTATGCCTGTGCAATATGGCTGCATGTTCACCTTCTTCAGGAGAATCACCCTTCTTTCTTTCATGCTTGTGCCTACCATGAGTCAGGGTTTGGCTTCATAGGATAGGTTATGACACCTAACAGTATATTGTATAATCTTACCTAATAGATATTGACTATAATTTAAATGATCCAAGTTTCAACCCTGCAGTTCTGATGCATGACATAAATCCTAGGAGCCCAGAATCTGTTGATTCAGATGCCAGAAGTGGAAAAGACAGTACTTGTTAAAAATTGTATTTAAAAAATAGAGGCACTAATATTGTCTAGCAGCTCCACCTCTTTTTTTGGTTCCTGTTAGGTTGTTAGGTAATGTGACATATTTGAGAAGTTAAAATCAGTTTATAGGAATAACAACATCAAAGAATGAAATGTTCATGCCATATTCTCTAGGTTTATATAATCACTTTAAAGCACATGTAAGTATTATTAGCATCAGAAATTTTTGTACTAGGTGTGGTGAGAAATAATGATTATTGCACAGCAATGCATAGTGTTTTTTCTCTTCAGAATCTGATAATCTAGTCATAAAAAATTATGACATACTCAAGGGCACAGAGGAGGACAGTAGGTTAGATATAGAAGGGTCACGTTAAGTACTGAGAGAATCTTCTGGAACTCTAGTCCCTCTTTACAACTCTCTAAGTATTATCTCAGGGAAACCCCCTGCGGTTGTACCTCCTGTACTCCTCAACTACAACCTGGGGACTTGCTACATAGAATCAATAGCTCAGTTAGGATCCAAGACACAGAACCCAGACCTGAGACCAGTCATGTGATTCCCTGTGGATGGACTAAAGACCCCATTTGAAGAAGGGAAAGAGGGATTTTAGCCTGGAAGTAGGTTGGATGACAGACAAGGCAGAGATTCAAGAGTCAGCACTGAATCCCTTAAAACAAAAGTGTGAATTATTTCCAATAAATTTACCAGGTGGAACTATATAAACTTTTCTCCTTCTCCTCATTATTTTCTTTCCTTTTCTTATTGATACTAAACATGTAATGCCGCCTGAGGAACCTATGTGTTCTCTACACAACTGACTTATGATAACTGAGTTGTAGCATAAGTAGGTTTTTTTTTTGCAAGATTATCACATAACTTAAATTACTATAGAGCAAATACCCTTCAAAGAATTTTTTAAACATCTTGTTGTACTGAAGCAAGGATAGAAAGTCAACACCAAGACAAAAGTGTGCCAAATCGCATGGTCTTTATTGCTGGCGGCCATGGAGGACTCGTGTCTCTCCAACCTGTGGTCCTGAAAGGAGGGTGTCAGGACATTTTATGCCCATACAACCACCTCAGGGGTGAGGGTGAGGGGCTTCAGACATTCCGAGGGCCAGTAGATTCTGTAAATTACCTCCTGGGTGGAGATGAGGGTGAGGGGCTCTGGACATTCCAAGGGCCAGGTGACTTTTGACATTCTGATTGTTACTTAAGTGGTTCACAGAAGTCTAGATAAGTGTTAGTTTACACATTGCCTGGGTAGAGTGGAAATTACAGACTTTAGCTACTTATTACAAATCGTAGGGGCCAAGATGGTATGGGTTTGGATTGCTTGCCTGTCACATTTGGGGTTACAGAGAGCAGTTTCAACAGAAAGCCAAGGTATGGTTGAGGTATGCAGTTTTATGGGGCTTTTACCATGTCACAATCTAAAGTAATTAATTAATGAATGGCATAAAATTTTTTAGCTTGACCATCAAAGTGAGGTGAGTATTGAACAGGAAATAGTAGCCTTGAAGTTAGAGTTCCATGCAAATCCCAGCTCCATCATAATTCACTGTTAGGAAAGATTCTTGATCTCTCTGATTCTTTATATCACTATAAAGCTCCTAGGCTCATTCCTGACACATGAATAATCCAGCAAATGGAAGCTGTTACTATTATAAACATTTAGAGAAGTCTAATACAGAACAAAGAAAGAAATATCAAAAATATTAATATTAAGCTGCAAATACTCAGGAAATTGGTGCATTGTAATCTATATTTTTCAAATATATTTGCTCTCTAAAACCTTTTTTCTATTTTTTAATATGACAGCAATGGTAGTGAGGTCTTAGTCCCAGCAACACTTTGCTAGAATACCTTTGAAGATATAAAATAAAAACAAATAACAGCAATAAATGTCCTTATCCATGAGGCGTGCTATGAAGACTTGATGGTTGCAGTGAGAGGATGAAAGAGCTGTGAAGAAATGAAATGCCTAACACTACGTTTATAACATTTTTTGAAAAGGTGCCAGCTTTATTAGAGTCTTCTACAGTTTCAGTGAAAATGCTTGTGGAATAAGGTGATATTTATCGTTACTATCATTTCAAAGGAAAAATGTTACCTCAAATTTTAATGGCAACAATGTTCTCATTATTTTCCAATATGATTGGGCTACCATCAGCCTATAAATAACACACGTAAATAAAATCCAAAAGATTTCAAAGAAAAATACACTCAATTCTAATAAATCAGCATTTGTTTTAGAGATTTTACTAAAATGGAAAATATGCTTTTTTTGTATTGAACAACTGAATACTTTTCTTTCAAATGTGAATTATTCATCTTCTGGATATAATGATATTTGCAAAACAGCAACAGAAATTACTGCTAATTGCTATAGTGAGCAACCATACCCATGCAATGAAATCCTTAAGCAACTTTATTGTTGTCCCTAACTGTTCACTTAAATATATTCTCTTGGAGGTTCTGGCAGGGGAGTGCAGTTACTCATATACCCTTGACCGAAGACTGGTCCTCCTCTATCAGGGATGGTCGTCCTCTTCAACTGAGCAACACAGCTTTGGGAGGGATGCATGTGGAATGGTGAGGGAGGGGGGGACACATGCCTAGCCAGCCAGATCAGCTGACTCAACCTGGCAGTCAACGGGGTGACAGATGTCGCAGCCGGATTGCCCTGACATCCAATATATTTTCTTTAATGAGCTCTTTCTCTGACCCTGGATAAAATTTAAGGCATGTAAATTTTAGGGTAAGTAATGTCTCTGCATGACTGAACTGAGCTATCAATTCTAGGTAGCTAGCCGGTAGGTTGTAGGTGAGGTGTGTAAGAGCTAAGTCAGAGTGTCGGTGCCCTGAGATAATACTTTACAGAGTTACACATGGGGATTAGGGTTACAGGAGATTCTCTCAGTGCCTAATGTGACCTGTTGGCCTTCTGTCAGTCCTTAACATGTCATCAATTTTCGTGACTAGACCATCAGATTCTAAGGGGAAAACACTATAAACTGATATGCAATAATCACAAGAAATAATGAACTCCATTAATTCTTCTTCCTTAGAATTACGGAAAGACCCTCTATCCAGTAATAAATATGTCTAATTAAAGGTGGTCATTACTTTAAATTGCATTCAAAGTCATCCTCTGCCCCATACCCTGCTGATGGTGTGAAATGCCATGGAAATGCTGTTTCTTTCTCCTGCTGTGTTCTCAAGGGGCGACCAAGCTCTTTGCTATTCACAAGCATGAGAAATGGATTCTCTCTGGTCAAATGATGCCCCCAGTTGCCGAAAATATGAGCTCCCTGTGGCTCAAAAGTTAAAAGCAGACCCAAGAGGCCGTGTAAAGTTGAGGGAGTGGCCACACTCTCTGTGTTCTTAGAAAGTGTTGCAGAAGCTGTTTTGCTGCAACCAATCAGAAAAGAGTTTCTGGAAACAATGGCATCTGGAAATGTCTGACCTGTCCACCAGCAGACACCTGGAAACAGCCAATTAGAAGACACTGGTGACTGAGATTAAAGACCACCTAATGCAGACCCTGCCCTTACATCCGTGACTCCTCTTCCCTGCCCTGCTGGGTTTTTGCCTTTATAATCTCTCTCTCTCTGACTACCACCCCCATGCAGAGCACACTTTTATTTTGCACCAGAAGCTGCATCTCCACGATCTTAAGATTGCTTTTAGAGAATAACGTTCTTCATTTGCATCTGCAGATCCCACTGGTCTTGTGTTAACACTCTCTCCTAGCACTCTTTCATGGATTTTTCAACACTCACTCTGCCACCACCATTACTAGAGTTCTCTCACTTGCAACTCCCTAGTTAGAAGAATTCTCTGTCTTCTAGGTGATCACTGATGTCATTTTCTGTATTAACAACAAATCTCAGTGTCTTCACACACACACACACACGTTTTATGTGATTGTGTAAAAATCAGATATGAACATTAACAGCCTCTGCTCCACACATTCAATTCAGGTCCCCAGGCACCTATGTGAGGACATTACCTAAAGTATCTGCCCTCCAAGCCTCTGACTAGAGAATCATTTGTGGGATACTTTAAAAGCTAAGTCTTAAAGTAGCCTTTATCCTTTCTGCACATCTTTCATTGAGTGCGATGTATTCTATCTGCATTCCCATGTTTATTGCAGTATATTCCCCATAGCCAAGATGCAGAAACAACCTAAGTGTCCATCGACAGACGGATGGATAGAAAAGAGGTAATATAAAATAGGCCAGGTATGGTGGCTTACGTCTCTAATTCCAGCACTTTGGGAGGCTGAGGTGGGTGGATCACCCTGAGGTCAGGAGTTTGAGACCAGCCTGGCCAACATGGTGAAACCACAACTCTACTAAAAATACAAAAATTAAACTGGACATGGTGGAACGCATGTGTAATCCCAGCTACTCAGGAGGCCGAGGCAGGAGAATCACTTGAACCCAGGAGGCAGAGGTTGCAGTAAGCTGAGATTGTACCACTGCACTTCAACCTGAGTGACAGGTGAGACTTTGTCTCAAAAAATAAAATAAAATACTAAAAACTCTATACATATGTGTATATATGTACACACATATATATACACATATGTATGTATATATACACATAAAAGTAGTAAACATATATGCTTATGTGTATATACACATATGTATATAATGTGTATACATATAGAAAAGTGTATACATATGTATGTACAATGTATATATACACATATACACGTATGTATACACAAATAACATGTATACATATGTAGAAATCCTGCCATTTGTAACAAAAGGAATGAAATTAAAGGACATTATGCCAAGTGAATTTAGCCAGAGGCAAAAAGAAAAATACTGCATGATCTCACTTGTATGTGGACTCTAAAATAAAATACATAAAAACTGAGGGAAGAACATGTTTACCTGTTTACCAGGGGTGAAGGGGTTGGAAAAAATGGAGAGATATAGGTCAAAGGGTAGAAAAACGCAGTTTTATTGGATACATAAGTCTAGTTATCTAATGTAAAACAAAAAGATTATAGTTGATAATATTGTAAGATAGTAGATTTTTACATACTCTTACCACAAGCAAAAAGGGAAGAGAACTACATGAGATGATGATATGTTAATTTACTTGGCCATAGTAATCACTTCACTACAAATATATATATATATATATATATATATATATATCAAAATATCATATTGTTTATCTTAAATATATACAATAAAACATAAATAAATTTGTTTTTCAGAAGTCAGACATATTTGCAAAGTATTCAAGGAAGACTACTCTTTCTCTGTGTCCAGGGAGAAAATATAAAAAGTTTGTCAAACTCCTCTGTTAGTGGACTCCTGCTTTATTGCGTGTGACTGTGCTTCTCTGAAGGTCTGGTGGACTAGCTGAGTGGAATGTGAGTAACCGCATCCAGCTCTCGTGGCAGCAGCTACATGGGTCACGTTGATCTACAGAACCTTCTCATTTATTCTTTGCCCCAGCCATCTTCATGAGAGCAGGATGATGGATCCTCACCTATCACCTATCCTAGGCCTGCCATCAGCAGAGCTTCTTGGCCTTTTCTCAGGTATAGGTTAGAAATCTATTATGGCATCCATCTTGCACAAGCTTTCAGAAATGGACCAACTATTGCCTCTTTCTCTAAACTTCAGCTGCAGTCACAGGATGCCCTATCCCTTCTCCTTGGTTATATGGAATCACAGAAGACCCACAGCTCTCTCTTATTCCCTCAGACTTTCTCTTTTGGTTAAGGGCTAAAGGTATAAATTAGTTTTATCTCCCTACAATTGGAAGTGCTGATGGCAGTGTCAAACATGTCTTTAGAATGGGGTGTCTATCATCTTTATTAGTCAAACTTATGGCTAAAAAGTGGTGTGATAACACTTTCTTATATCTTTAAAGAGTATCATAAGTTTTCTAAGTAATCTATGGTTCAAAGATCATATGATTAGAATAATATGTTTATCCTGTTTTTGTGGTTTGATAAAAAATATTCCTATACTTGAAAACAGTTGTCTTCAGTGTGACTCATAGCAACAACAGGTTTGCAATTATTTCAGCAAATTCCATTGAGTTTCTATTTTGTGCCAAGCATTAAACGTGCTGTGAAGCTTCTGCTCTCAAAAACTTCATATGCTATCAGGGGAAATTGATTGTAAACAGTAATGATATGTGATGATGCTATGGTACAAGTGGAGAATGTGAATGGAAGATAATATCAGACTTTGATTAGAGAACCATCCACATTCACTAGGTTACAACAGCAGCTAATGACGCCCTTCATTAACAGCTGGCATTCTTTTCTTCACCATCACTTTAACAGAACTTCCACAACTCTCATTTCTACCTGAAAGTGATCATTGAGCTGTTAGTAGAGTATGTGTCCAATTGCTATGCTCTCCATAAGAGGAAGTCTGTCTTTGTAATTAGATGTTAAATGAACTTAAGTGGAGCTAAACTGTATTAGTTATTAACCTTTCCTGAGATACCATGTGTAGCTATTGGCATCTGAGAAATATTCAGTTCAAATTGTATATACTCTTCCAAAATGGAAATAAATTATATCTTTATAAATATTAGGCAAGTAATATATCATTTTCTACAACTCAACTACCCACTACTGAAAGCAAGTTCACAGGCTCTACTGCAACCTTTAAACACGTTTGGTGCAGGTTCATTTCAAACTTGCTTAATGATACCCTTAGGCAGATTTTTAAATTTCCTTTCATTTCTTAAATTATTAAAAGTCTTTGTTATTAATGGGTATTTGATTTTATTTAGTTTTTTCTTTATTTATTGAGATAATTATGCTTTTAATGAGGCAAATTTCATTAACCTGTATTCTGCTGAGCCAAATTTATATTGTAACTGTTCAGCCAACTTTGTATTTCTTGAATAAACAACTCTTGATTAGTATGTTATCATTTTTATATATTGCTGTATTTTCCATTTTGTAAACATTGTGTTCCTAAGAACATATGTGCCTTTCTCTTTCTTCCTTCTTTCCTGTCTCCTACACTCTCAATTTTTCTCTTATTTACTTACAATAAATTTTGGATTTGAAATAAAAATTATGTTGATAACGTGAAGAAAATTAGTAAGTAATTATTTCTAGATTTTGAACAGATTTTTGTACCTAAAAGCTATTTGCTTCTTAAATTTTTGAAAGAATTCACCAGCAAAAATATCTGTGTCTAATATTTCCATTAAAGAAAACTTTATTTTTCAAATTAAATTTCTTTATTTGTCATAGGAAAATTTAAATTGTTTATTTTTCTTCTTTCACATATATGTTTTAATTTACAGATTTAAAATTTTTGTCTGCATTATCAAATTTATGCAAGATTGTTCCTAGTATCTTTTTTAATCTTCTTCATGTCTATAGGATATGTCATGATGATCATAAATGATTCCTGATATTGGCCATTTCTGCTTTTGCTTTTTTTCTTTGATTAGTCTCAATAGTTATTAATCAGTGTTATTAATAATTTACAAACAAACCTTTGGCTTTGTGGATTTTCTCTGTTTAAATGTTTTATATTTCTTTTATTTGCATAATTATCTCTATAATTGCCTTTTTTCTGTTTTGGATTTTTTTTTTTTTTTTTTTGCTTTTCCTTACTTTTTGTCATATAGAATAACAAGAAATTTAGTACACTAATTTACAACTTTTCTTTCTTTTTAATATACGCATTAAAAGCAATGTGTTCCCTTTAATCCCTGTTTGGGCCATAACCTATATGTTTTCATACATCTTTTTAAAATTCTTTTCAAAATTTTAAAAATGTTGGTCATGAGTCCTTTTTGTCATTCACAATCTATTTCAAATTGGTGTGCTTAATTTCCAAATTTGGAAATATTTTAGTTTACTTTCTGTTGATTTTCAGTTTAATGCAACTCTGGCCAAAGAACATGTTCTTCATGAACCAAATCATCTGAAATGTGTTACCTGTTTTATGGCTCATATAAATCTTCCAACTGCACTTGGAATAAATGTCCATCTTAAAATGTTTTTCTAATAACTAACATATGTCAATTAGGTCCAGGCAGTTAATCACATTGCTTATTTTATATCTTTACAGGTAATTTTCTCTTTATGCTACATCAGTTATGGTGAAAGGTATGTTAAAATCTCCAAATGCACTTGTCCATTTCTCCTTTTCTTGACAATTTTCGTTTTATGTATGTTTGCAGATATAGTATCAGATACTGTATTGGTATGTTTTCACACTACTGTGAAGATACTACCTGAGGCTGGGTAATTATAAACAAAAAAGGTTTAATTGACTCACAATTCTTTATGGATGAAAAGGCCTCCATTGTTTCCTTTGTTCCATATGTTGTTTGCTTCTTTATTCATCTTTTTTTGCCTTTTTATGTTGGTATTAATATCTTTATTATTGTTTTCATTTATAAATAATTTTATTGTAACATTATTGGAATAGAAATAAATGAAGTCCACCTAAATGAGAAAAGAAAAACTTGTTTTTGCAGAGATTGCTACAGGAAGGAAGGCAGCCAGCATTACTCTTTGACAGAAACTCACAGGTAGGCAAAGAAGGAGGAATCAAGATGGAAGGTGAAGAGAGAGAAAGGCACATCACACATGGCAGCAGGAGAGAGTGAGGGCAAAGAGGGAATGGTCAAATACTTTTGAAACCATCAGCTCTCATGAGAACTCACTCATTATTACAAGAACAGCATGGGGGAAACTGTCCCCATGATCCAAACACCCCCCAGCAGGCTCCTCCCCCAGCACATGGGATTACAATTCCAGATGAGATTTGGGTAGGGACACAGAGCTAAAGCATACCAGATGAATACAAATCTAGGAGCATTATCTCTTTATGTTAAATTGATTCTTTTTTATCATGAATTATAATTCTTTATTTTTAGGAATACTTTTAGTTCTATTAAACACACATTATATTTTAACTGCTATTAATTTCTCTCCTAGTTATGCATAGCACATATTTTGTTACCATTTTATATTCAATCAATTTGTGTGCCCTATATTCAAAGTGTAATTGTATTTACATTGTAATTAACATACTGGTTGGTTCCTCTTTTTTTTGTCCTCTCTAACAAGATTTTGATTTTTATTTAGAAATTTTTGTCCAGTTACATTTAATGTAATTACTGCTCTGTGTACTATATCCTTACTTGCTTTTTCTTTGTTCCATGTTGTTTGCTTCTTTATTTCTTTTTTGCCTTTTTATATTTGTATTAATATCTTTATTATCATTTTTATTTATCAATTATTTTATTGTAACATTATTGGAATAGAAATGAATGAAGACCACCTAAATGAGAAAAGAAAAACTTGTTTATGCAGAGATTGCTACAGGAAGAAAGGCAGCCAGCCTCACTGTGTTTTGGCAGACTCACAGGTAGGTAAAGAAGGGGGAAAGTTTCATAGCAGAAAATATGTGTCCTGATGGAGGCCATCGGCCTTGGGAAGCTGGAGGTGGCTAACTTGAAAGAGCATTCTATGTGATTGGTTAGAGATCCATATTTGGCTTTCCCTGGTTGGTTCTAAAATAGAACCAGGGATGAACATTAGGGAAACTGGCAGTCATTGACCAAGTCCTGACCATTTGGAGCTGATGGCTACGGAGTTTTGTGGTTGGTTTCCTAGACTGGCTGCTGCAGGGTTTCTGAGTTTGTATCTTGGGCTGACTGCTGCTGAGGTGTGGGTCAGAGTTCTAGTGTCTTGGGTGGTCTCTGTGTTGTCTGTAAATTTAGTCTCTCCTCAGGTTTCTTGTTTTGATTTGTTTTTTGCCTAATTATTCTGCCTCTACATATTTCCAGCACTTTTGATTGCATACTATACCTAATACATAGAAGAACTCTGGAGATCCCAGATTATATAACTCACACCCCTTTCCTGTGATAGATAGGATGAGGGATTGATCATCTCATTCCAATTAGAAATTGATATGGGGCAGGTTTGGTTCACGTGGACATTTAGAAGTTTTCAGTTTCTAGCTCCCTGGACTCCTGTGCAGCTCATGTACTCAGCAAGTGTTCCAGGGAAAACTAGACATGGTATTGTGTTGAATCCCTGCAAGTTTTGGATTTTTTTAGTACCAATCCCTTAACGATTGAAAACACTCTACTGATTTCTCTTTCCCCAAGTAGAATATTTCTGTCTTATACAAGCAAATCTGTCCTTACCCAAAATATAAGAAAGTGTCGAAAAAGGAAAAACAGCCAGATATTACCAAGTTTTAGTTTATTCAATCTTTGTTTTTAAGGCATGTAATGTCATTACAATGTGATTTATGCATTTTAGTCAGTTTTTCTCCATCTGTTGTATCAAGAGCATTGGTCTGCTGTGATGTACAAAGTCTAACACAAAGAAGTTAGTATTCAAAGAATGTTTCTATACTGATAACTCTAATCTCAATTTAACACCAAGCTTTTCTCCACTTTCATTAAAACCATATTTTTCTATGCACAGTAACATACTTGACTCTCAAATGATATATCTACTCAATGCTCTATGACATAAAAATGACCATTATTATCACTAAAATCAAATATTTTACCAATAAAAATTTTAAGGCTAACTTTTATTTATAAATATAAATATTTTAAGTATATTTATATTTATAAATATTTTATTTGTATTTATAAATAAAACTAAATATATTTATAAAAATATTTATAAATATTTTTATTTTATTTATATTTATAGCATATTTTTATATGCTAGTATAGTCAAAATTATAGGACAATTATATGGTTCAAATTTCTCCCCTAATGCATAGGATACCTGAAGAGCACAAAAGGAGAAGAGCTGCGGGTTCTAGTCATCTTCATTTATTTCCAGCACCAGCATAAACAAAAATCTGTCTCTGGTTCCCAAAGTCAAAAAGAGAAATGAAACAGGAGTAGAAGATTTAGTCAGACACTCTCAATGTCATCAAAAGTACCACATGAGGAGAAAGAAATGTATTTAAAATTTGCTATGAACTTAAATGGATACATGTTAAAGGAAATTACCATCCACATTTGGAGTAGCTTTCATTATAATGATATGTTCCCCTCTGTATTTTGTGGTTTCCTCAAAAGTTCATGGAATAGTTCTCTTTATGAATAACACTCTCAAGGCATGAGCAGTGCAGGTTTGCCCCAGGATGGAGACAGCTTCTCCTAGGACACACAGGAAGAGTCCCTCTGCACTTGAAGTTCTGGCTTCCACTCAGTCACTTCAGCTCCTCATGTTAAGAGATAGCAGGCAAGGACATGGGTCCCCACACTGGCAGGCACAGTAGACCTGGTCAGAGGAGAACACAGAGCCAGTATTACATATGGAGCTCCAGAAGAACACATTATGAGGCACCCAAGTGGTCCATGAGAACAGCTTTTGTACCCGTGGGTCCATGTTTGACCACAAGTAAAAAAGTGAAGCAGCCACACTCTGAGAAGACATCATGACCAGTGCTTCAGATCCTGTGGGGTTAAGGATTTGGATCACTCATCCAGGTAATCTATCATGCCCAGAAGAATTGCTCATTGAAGATGGCGTCCATAGAAAATGCTGAGAGTAGTGGCAGAAAATGACTTCATGAAGACGAATGGGAGTAGAGTGATGAACAGACTTCACCTCACCAGAATTCCTCTGGTAATGGAAATCCACTTTCCAAGAGGAAGAAGATGGAAGCAAGCAACACATGAATGGACTATAGTGTGTGTTGCCTTCCACAATTTCTGCCAGGAATATTTTTGGCTGATGATCCCAGTGGGTCTCCTGCTCATGCTTCTTGGCCAAAGAGCACTGCCTCGACACAAACCATGCTTCTCTCTGGGGGCAGACAATATCCCATTATTGATGTGTAGACCCCTTCTTGGTTTCTATTCCAGATAGCTCTGAAAAGCCATCCCAGCTCCAGATCCCTACTGGTGTCAACCACGCCCTGTACTGCAACTCCATCACAGCCCAATCTCATCATCTGCCTGGCTGAGCTTTATCTTCTCCTGATATGCATCCTGACAACACTATCCATGAAGTCTCTTACATCTAAATCTCGGCCTCAAAAGCTCTTTCCCAGGGACATATTAAAGAATAGAAATGTATTTATTTGGTGGCAAGAAGATTCTGACTAGCTGGCTTTCCCTAAAGAGAATCCAAGGAGGATTTCTGCATTAAAAAAGATGTGTGGGAGGTCACTAAAAGGAGATCAGGACAGAAAGCATTCTAGGCAGAAAGACCAGAAACAGAGTAAGCAAAGACCCTGATATGACTGGGGAGTAGTGGAAAAAGTTGGGTGAGAGAAGTCTTGGGTATGTGTATACAGTGGAAGTGGCTGAGGTAGAAAGGTTAGAGCCAGAATGTGAAGGGTCCTGTGTTCCCCGTCATATTGAGGAAGAGAAGTGTCACACGGAGGTCTCAGTGCATCCACAGTTGACTAAAATGTATGGCCTTCTTAAGCCACCATCCACTAGGAGACAAAGAACCAGTGTTTCTCTAGTACTATAGATCAAAGCAGTGACTTACAGGATTTCCTTCAAGGCCCAGGAGATGCCATGGTCCAAGAGGTATAATCTGTCTTGTGTTGCCTCACATTTGCTTCCCTTAAAACTCAGCAAGAGAGCGTAATTGAAAAATGAGACCTTCATAAAGGTCAAATCTATTCCAGCCTGAGGAGCTGAGGGAAAATCATCTGTTTAGGGGTCTCTACCTTGGGTCTGAGTCTTGTTGTGAATATCTCTTTAATGGTTGCAAATAAAAGTTTTTCTTCCCCATTTTAAAAATTAGCAATAAAGTTTTAAATAAGTAAAAAAAAAAAGCGAAGGAAGGACGACTGGATTTTAAATTCCAGGAACTTTGGAAGAGCCTGAAGTAAATTAAGCATTCAACTGTGATCTTTATTCTTGAAGGCTGTAAGGTCCAAGAAACAAGAAATTGTTTAAACAGTTATATATACTATTGACCCTTGAACAACAGAGGATTGAACTGTGTGGGTCCACTTACGTCAGTAATTTTAAAAATAAAAGTTACACCAAGTACACCTACCTGTCCCACGTCCCTTTCCACCTCCTCTACCTCTTCCATCTCTGTCACCCCTGAGATAGCAAGGCCAACCCTCGTCTCCATCCTCCCTCTCAATATACTCACCATGAAGATGAGGGAGAAAACCTTTATGATGATTCATTTGTACTTAATGAATAGTATGTTTTCTCTTTTTATGATTCTCTTAACATTCTATTTTCTCTAGCTTACTTTATTGTAATAATACAGTATATATATATATATATATATATATATCATACAAAATATGTGTTAATCAAGTGGTTATATTATCAGTAAGAATTCTGATAAACAGTAGGCAATTGGTAGTTAAGATTTTGGGGAGTCAAAAGTTATACACAAAGTTTTGACTATGTGGGAGGGGGCATCCATGCTGCTAAACTGCTAACCCCTGCATTGTTTAAGGGTCAGCTGTAAAGTGTTTGTGTGTGTGTGTGTGTGTGTGTGTGTGTGTGTGTGTGTGTGTGTGTGTGTTTGGGGTTGTATCCAAACTGAACACAAAATTATAGAAAAGATTCAAAAGAAAATGTATCACCATACTTGAGTTACTGAGCTTTTCATAAGCCCCTTGAGTTCTCTAACAATTTCTATTTCTTTTTGTTTACTTCTTGGAGTAAGAAAAAGTGGTGGTCATAAGACTAGCAAAAAGAAATCAAAGGAAAGTAAAAATCAAAACTGTGAAAATTGCTTTTCACTTTGCACAAGATTCCTTCTGATTTGTGATGCCATGGAACAGCTGGCTCACTTTGTTCCTGGCAGAACCAAGAAACCACGGCTGCCATTCGTCACCTAAACAGTGGTACCTGCTGGTTGGATGTGCAGACTTGCTCTCAAGGATTGCTTGTCAGAGATACGCTGCGAACACAAGAGCTCCCAGACTACTAAGTTTCATCATTCCGGATGATCTTTAATTACGAAATCACAGCTCATACTGATTCTCCATTAATGTGGTCCTCTGAGCCGAGAGCCTCTGGCCCTTTTCCTCCCGTGTTGTTCCTTTGTTTCTAACATGCTATCCCTGGCTGCTGCAGAAATGTATGGAGGTGGCCCAAGTTTCAGATGCCAAATATTGGTTTATGTAAAAGCAAATACATATCTATTTTTTTGTGTGTAGATGAGGGAAATGGGAGCTCATATTCACATCTAAAACAGTTTCAGTAACACCACAACAGCATTTGTCATTCAAGTTTATAATGCTGAAAACTGTTCTTTTAAAATCTACTCATTTCCACTTCTGCAAAAGTTTCCTTTTCACAAACCACAGACATTTTGTCTGTTAGACAAATATGAACATAATACCTTTTCAGATCCATGAGAAATTACAGCATCTCACCCTGGCTCTGTTCCTGTGTTTTCTCAGAGGGGTTATCAAAAGTCAGACAAATAAGTTTTGTAAGTGATCTGCAATCCTTTCTCCAGAAACACTGAAATTTAAATTTTCAAGAGACAAAAAATACATTTATTTCAATATATATAAAACAAGTAATGTCAGGCATTATAATCTTATGCTTCAAAACAGTTCGAATTTCTCTATCAGATAATAGACTGAGCAAACACTTGATGATAATGTCGAAAACGAAATTATCAGGAATGCTTCCCCCATTGACAATTACCTTTACAGAAAGAAGCCTACATGTTTCTGTGCCTGTGTCAGGTATCTAAAATGTATTCTTTGTGTGTCCTTTGCTTCTTTTGTCTGCACTTAATATTAATGAAGATATAAAAATTACTTTATGAATGTTTCTCAGGGTGTTGCCAATAGGAAAACTCAACATTCTCTGCTCTCACCATCTCAGATACACACGCACACACACACACAAATACACGCACACATACACACACACATACACACGCACACACACACACACACACACACACACATATCAGAGTCTCAAAAACAATGAGTCAGAGAGATTATTTAAGACAAATTATTTTCTGTCTATCAGAAATGAAGACAAAGAGTAATTGAATTTCCCATTGCCACAAAGTAACTTAGTAACACAGCACCAATGAAACAGACCCCTGAGTGAGTTCTGCATTGGCACTGCGTAGTTACACTATCACACCCATGCTACAGATTTAATTTAAATAAGCATAAGACATCAGAATAATTAATTTAAACTGATGCTAATAAAAGCAATAATTTAACTGTAATTTAACATAATTACACTGTAACAGGGGAGGAGGAGGATGACCTCTCTTCTCTGCCTCAGGGGTTACTCATCACTCTGCCCCGGGAGCAGAGGAAGGAGAGCCTGATAGAAAGCAAGCCCACTGGTAATCAAACTGTCAAATGAGCCAGAATGAGTTATATATACAGTAAGTTAATACTTGTTTGAGTATGACCTTTCCCCAATATATTTTGCACAGTTTCACATCTTAAGAGTACATTTCAAAAACTGTCAGCCACCAATGACCTACCTAAATTTAAATTGACTGAACATTTTTCAAACTTCATCTTTTTACCAGAGTTTCACTTTGCTGTTGATATTTTCTGAATGACTGCATTATGCCTTATCTTCTGGATATTTCAGGTGTCAGTCTCAGTGGCCATCTGTCATCATCTGCATGCTCATCTTCTATAGCGTTGTTTCGTCCTACAGCCCACACACAACCCTTTGGATATTCTCCACCGCATCCTCTTTCACCAGAAACATCTTGATATATTTGTTGGAAACCATGCTTTACAATCTGCAAACTCTCTTATTTCCACCCTCCTTCTCATAGCATTGCCTTGACTGCTTTGTGAGAAACCTGGTCTTATCCCAAAGCTTGTTTAATCTTTCTCTCTTCATTGCCCTTTCATCTCAGGATCTTAAGGTGACATAGTGTTCTTTTACTCACCTGCCATATCTTTGAAACATTGCCCACTCCACAGTCCTCCAAAATGACCTGCTACTTCAGCCTCATTCTCTCAGAACTTACTGCCCTGCTTTCCTCCCCAGGCTGCCTTCTGCACAACTCATCACTGTCACTTCTTTATTTTTTTAAATGTTAACACCTGGCCACTCCACTTCAACTCCTACCAACACTGTCATCAGTGACAGCCATAGGACAACCCATTCCAAACCCCAGGGTCTCAGTTCATTGGTTTCTCATCTCCTGTGGTCTTCTCTTTATATCAGAAACCCACTTTCATTCTCATATGCAGGACACAGCCCAGCTGGAAATGGCGTCGGCACTAAAATACTAATTCTAACTCTATGCTAACCAATCGTCACCTTTCATCTTTCATATTTCCAGTTCATTGATGCTAATTTTTTTTATTGTTCATGCAATCTTTCCTGTTTTCTTTTCTCTCCTGACATTACTTAGATGTCATCGTTTGTTATTGTACTAAATTGCTTGCAAATAACCTCAGAAGTCATTTCCTGTATTTTTGCTATCATTCTAAAAAATGAAAATGTAAGAACATTGTGGCTGAGCCCAGCAGTTGGCCTTCTCCAAAGAAGCAAAAACATGTTTGAACACATATTTTGAAAAAGTACAAAGCCAGGATGACTCCCTTTGTATTAAATTTCTGATAGATTACATCAAGCATTTAACACTGTCTGGACTACTTACCTCACTAATAGCTTTCTTTATATCTTTCCTGCTTCTTTTCTATAACAATTTAATGACATAATTCACATACCTTAAAATTCTCTATTTTGAAGTGTACAATTCAGTAATTTAATATATTCACACAATTGTGCAGCCATCATGCTTAACCTCAGAACATTTTTTAATCTCCCTTAAGAAGCCAGAAGTATTATTAAAAATATTATTATTTCTTGATAAATTGACATGACATGCTTACTGGAAATCGGTTGATCCTAAATGTAAGGATTGATTTCTGAACTCTCAAATTTGTTCCACTGACCTACCTGTGTTGTGTATACATATGTCTATTATCCCAATATTATGCTTATGCTCTCTTGATTACTGAAGCCTTGTAATGAGTTTTAAAATAAGAAACTGTGAGTACTCTATAATGATTCTTTATTCAAGATTTTTTTTTTTTTTTTTTTTTTTTTTACCATTTTGTGTCCCTTTAATTTCCAAAACAGTTTTAGGTCAATTTCTCAATTTCTGCAAAGTAAAAATAAATAATCAAGCTTAAAAAGACAACTGGAAATTTGAGGTGAACTGTACTGAATCTGTAGATTCATTAGGCGGTATTGCCATCTGCTATGGAAAGTGTTGTACCTCCCCCCAGTCACATGTTGAAGTCTTAAACCCCATTGTGACCCCTATTTGGGGATAAGGCCTAGAAGGAGGTAATTAAG
Source organism: Cheracebus regulus (assembly GCA_963574635.1). Taxonomy (NCBI): domain Eukaryota; kingdom Metazoa; phylum Chordata; class Mammalia; order Primates; family Pitheciidae; genus Cheracebus; species Cheracebus regulus. Next base: position 6,261 of record CAUYQU010064722.1, on the reverse strand, counting down.
TTTAAATGAAGTCATAAAGATGGGAGCCATAAGTTGATCTGATTAATAGTGTTATAAGTAAAGGAAGAGAGACACTTTCCTCTTGTGTGGACAATGAAGAGATCATGAGAGTACACAGTGAAATGGCAACTACCTACAAGCCAAGAGATGAGATCTCATATAAAACCTGTCATGCCAGCTTGTTGAATTTGGACTTCCCAGACTCCAGAACTGTGAGAAATAAATTTCTGTTGCTTAAGACATCAAGTGTATTATATTTTCTTATGGTAGACCTAGTAGACTAAGACATCACATAAACAATAGTAAGCCTTGACATAATAACAGAATGTGTCTTTAAATTTATTTACTTATTCCTCAGGAATTTCTGTAAATTATATGTTTGATCACTTACATAATTTCACATTTCTCAAAGGCTTTCAGTTTTTTTTTTTCCTTTATTTTTGTCTGTCTGGATTAGCTTGAAAGATTGATTTGATTGATCTTTAAGCTCTAAAGTTATTTCTCCTACTTGGGCTATTCTATTGTTAAAGTTTTCAGCTGCATTTTGAAATTCTTTAAGTGAATTTTTATTTCCAGTAGTTCTTTTCTTTCTTTCTTTCTTCTTTCTTTCTTTCTTTCTTTCTTTCTTTCTTTCTTTCTTTCTTTCTTTTTTTTTTTTAAAGATGTCTATCTCTTTCTTCATTTCCTGGATGCTTTTGTGAATTCATTGTGTTGGCTTTCAACCTTCTCTTGAATCTCAGTGATCTTCCTTGCAATCTCTACTTTGAATTTGTTATCTGTCATTTCTGAGTTTTGGTTAGGGTTCTTTGCTAGAGAGCTAGTGTGATCCATTGGTGTCATAACATTTAGATTTTTCATGGTGCCAGCATTCTGACACTAGTTAATCGTCGTCTGGAGAGGCTGACAGTTCTTGGTTTTGAATTAACTTTTATTTAGATTGGGTTTTTTATCTAATTTTATTCATGTATTTATTTGTGCCCTCAACCCCTCACAAGGGTGTTACTGTGGAAGATTTTTAGTAAGGTATTTTGGCTTTGCTTCTGCAGCCCTGTGTTCTTCTATCAGCCAGTTTTATATTGAGTTGTGTAGTTTAACCTACAGGCCGGTAGGTGACACTTATGAGTAAGAGACAGCTGAGGCAAAAGCAGGTGGATTTGTACTTGATCATTGTTTATTGTGAGGTGCTCTCTGTTGTGTCAGATGATGTGCTGGACTGTGCAACATCCAGTGCCCTGAGCTTCCTTTTTGCAGAGGAGGAAGTGAGACACAACTGGGCACAGCTGGACCACCTGGCTTGCCCATGGATGTTTCAATGACAAGCACAGGAACCAGCATTGACAAGAGTGCCTGGGGCAGCTTCTGGTGAAATGGCCTATGTCTCTGGGTGGGACAAGGGATCTGCACTAGCTCCACCTCCTAGAAAGACCAAACACAATTTCCCTATCACACCCCTATCCCAGGGCTCATGACTTTCTTTTCAGACACACACAATTGTCTATCTCCAGGCCACTCAATATGCCTGTCCTGCTACTCTCCGTGGAAGTGGTTTCCAGCAGAACCTCTTTACTCAGCCCAATATAGACATCTTCATGGCTTGCATGTTAACGGATTTGGTAACACTGCTGCTTCATGTAGAGGGGGAGAATTTTCACCTTTTGGCACATGTGCAGCTTTAAAACAAATAGGAGAGGGAAAAAAATTACTAACAAAATTGTATTGAAAAATATTTGCCTACATCATCTTTCCCGTGCTCTTCATTTTCTTAAGTGGATTTTAATGATTGTTTAGTGTCTTTTCATTTCCCCATGAAGGAATTTTTATAATTCTTTTATGACAGATCTGCCAGGTCTTCTCAGGGAGAATTCTCTGTTTTTGTTTATCTGGGAATGTCTTAATGCTTCATTCATTTTTGAAACATTAATTCACTAGATGCAAAGTTATTGGTTGACATTATGATTGTATTCAGCACTTCAAACATGTCACCTTTCTGCCTTATGGTTTCCATGGATTCTGTTGAAAACTCAGCTGATAATCATACTGATAATCCCTTTGAAACAGTAAGTCACTTCTATCATTGTCTTTGACTTTCAACAGTTTGATTATGATATGTGTGCATGTGGACCTCTTTAACTGTGTGCTCGTCGCAGTTAATTAAGCCTTTTGGATATGTAGATTAATATCTCTCATCAATTTTGGAAATATTTAGCCATTCTTTTTGCCCCTTTCACTCTCTCCTTCTTCTTCCTGGACTCCTGTTAGGGTACAGGTCTCTGAGGCTCTGGTCACTTTTCTTCACTCTTTTTCTTTCTGTTCTTCAGACTGGAGAAATTCAATTGATCTGTATTCAAATGACCTGATTGTTTTACTTTCTTAAATCTGTTATTAAGCTTTTCTAGTAAATTTTTAATTTCAGCTATTATACCTTTCAACTCCAGAGTATCTATTAGAGTCATTTAAAAAATATTTTCTATTTCTTTTTAGCAATATCTATTTAATGATAATCATTTTCATATATTCTTCTAATTTTGTAAACATGTTCTCCCTTTCTCCATTAAACATATTTACAATAATTGATTCAAAGTTTTTATCTAGTGAACCTAATGTCTTAGTTTCCTCAGGAACAGTTTCCATTGACCTGTTTTTATTTTTTTGTATGTGGGCCAACCTTTTTTGTTTCTTTGGATGCACCATAACTCTTGTTATTAAAATCAAACATTTTTAATAATATCATGTGGTATTATTTGAAATGATCCCTTCCCCTAGCATTTGTTAGTATTGTTACTGCTTGTTGCTGACATTACCGATGTTGTTTTTAAATTCCTGGAATAATTTTGTAGGGTGTCTATTCTTTTTTCCAGTATGGTTGTTAAATTCTCTTAGTTTATGAATTAACTAATTACAATGCAAAAGCTTTCTTAAACACCTTGAATCAATAGTCTCCCAGCTTTTGTCAAGTATCTTTGTGTGTGTTGTGTGTGTTTTTCAATACTTTAGTAGACAGTTTATAATTCTGTCATATTACATGTTTGCACAGGAAGTGAAAGTCAGCCAAAGGTGAGAATGTAGGGCCTTTTTAGGTCTTTTAAAGTATGTGCACAGCCCTGAACATGTATATGTCTTTCTCGAGTCCTATGAATATGTCAGATCTATTTCATGCATCCTATTAATATATCATTCCTAGTTTTCCTCTGAAGGATTTTGGTCAGCCTTTTGGTATCTCCAAGTGGAATTGCTACCTCAGGCATCTGTAATATTAGTCATTTGACACTCTTTATTTTTGACAAATGCTCTGTGGATAGACTTGTTTACATAAACTAAATTCTGAGTTGTGTCAAATAAAGACAAGTCCTGAGATTCTGTGGGGGTGGGGTGTGGCCTTTGGGAAGCTCCAAGCTCATGGTGCATCTTCCAGTGTTACCTTGGTGGCTGGTTTTCACAGCTGCTGTCAATGTAAGGTTGGTCTTCAGGTTGACTATGGTTATGTGGAAAGATTGAATGGGAATAGGGCAAGTTAAGAGGCCACAAAATTTACTGTTTTTATCTTGATTCAATGTTTGTTTTTAAATAGGGCTTCTTGCATTGTTTTAAGCTTTCAGTTAATTTCAAGATTTCTGAACATGTTGAATTTGACAATTTTTGACAATGTTCTCAGGGCTTTTTCCTTAAAGGTGGATTTTGAAAGTCTTTGATCTGCCATTCTGGGAATGTTTCTTTAAATATCTTTCTCACTGTGAAACAAATCTTTTATAACCTTCCCTATTTCTACATATCTCCATACTTTCTCTCTCTCTCCACTCCCCGCCGTCCCCACTGCTCCTGTCTCTCTTTGTGTTGGGTAACTGCATACTCCTCGGTAAAATGGAAGTGATTCCTCCTTCATTTTCTCAGCATAACTCTACAAATCCACTTGAACCACTATCAGCTTTCTTCATCTTCCCTGGCATAAGACTGAAGGGTTTGTTTTTCTCCTGTCAGACACTTAAGTTCCCCTCGTGCTTGAATCCTTGTCTGGAATTTGCCGAGCTTTGCTTTGCGGATCCTCTTTGCCTCCTGATCAGCCGCCTGCACTCTCTGGCTTCCACTCTCCTTCTTGTCATCTTCCAACCCTCCCTGCTCCCTCCCTCTCTACTACCTCATTCCAGTCAGCACCAAACTTACATGAATCACTAGAAAGATGAAAACACATTGTCATTGACCTAGAAAAGTCATTCACCTCCGAGATTAGAAATTCACCACTGGGCATTAGACATTTTTCTCTCCAAACAAAATTATACATAGGCTGACCATAGCCTGCATGAGCTTTTATTATACTTCCAGCACATCAGCCATTATGCTCTGAGCACATTGACTTTATCCCAGTTTCTCGAACACATGGAAGCTGTTTTCATCTTAGGCCCTTTGTAAGGTTCTCTTTCTCTGCCATGCCTAAACTGTAGGCCTCAGTTAATGCATCCAATTATTTATGCCTACATGTCTACATGCATTTTACTCATCAATTGTTTACCACTAAAAATGAATACACACACTTACCTGCTTATGTAGTAATCCCTGAATTTTTGTTTAAATTAAAATGATGACTTTATTGAAAAACATGGTGGAAAGCAACATGATTCTAGACAGTTCTATCACTTACTAATTGAGTGGTTTTGACATAAATTAGTTTGTCTTCATAAATCTTAGTTAATTGATCTATAAAATCAGAATAATAATGACACCCACTTGCTTGAGTCGTTGTGAGGATAAAATCGGATAATAAATATATGAAAACCCAACATGCAACTACTCAAATATTAGCTATTACTTCCATCACTGTTTTAAAATTTAAATGATTATAAGAAAAGTAAAACTGAAGTAATCATCTTCAGAAAATGTCATGGACATTCATCATTATAAAAACAATTACTCAGAGTATAGTTTAAATTCTAAAATATAAGTGTAGAATATAACAGTATATAATTGTTTCTAAAATAAATTAAGACTGAATTTTTATATTAACAATTGAAGTTAAAGTCAGTAGAGAGACACAGTCTTACACAGCCTGTGATATTCAAAACAATAATAATATTACTGCATAAAAATTCAGTTGTTTAAACTATTTTAAATAAAGTTCCCAATATTTCCCCTATTTTTTCCTTGACTATTTAAAGGGGAACTAAAATTTATCTAATAACTATCTTTCCATTGTACACTGCAGTTGATTAGATATATGCTATGCCATTCCATTCTCACTGGAATCATATTAAAAAGATTTGTTATTCTTATAGAAAAGGAATCTAGGAGTTGGAAAACTTAATTTACAAACAATTGCATAGTAATTGAAAGAGTCACAAATTAAAACCTACTGATATTGACTAATTCTTCTGGGTCTCTTGTACTATACTTCCATGTTATCTAGTATTATTAATTACCAATGGATTTTGCTAATAAATTGTTGCCATTTTCTTACAATGTTTAAAAATATGTTTTTTTCTCATTGTTTTACACCCAATTCTGAAATTATTAATATTTTACTTAACCTTAATGTTAGTTCAAAACAATTCAAAATACACCAACTCCAAATTTTATCATAGCTGTTGATAATATCTGTTCTTATTTATTTTTAAGAAAAGTTCATTTCCAACCCCTTCCACAATGGATGGGCCTGATTAACAAAAAGCTCTGTTCAAGACCTGAGTCAGTGACCAGATTTGTTCTTTCTGGAGGGATGACCATCTTCAACAAATGGTTTCTAAGATAAGACACCGTATTTGTCTCTGTCAAGTCAGCAGAGGAGGAAGGTATTTATCTGCAGGGCATGACAGTGGTGCACATAATCAACTCACATTCTCTTGGATAGAACACTGACATGTGGTGGATTATATAGCGTAATGTGAGCTTTGAAAAGTAAATTTGTTGTGTAAATAACCAGTCTCTGACACATAATGGCATATCATTATTAAAGTTTATATTATTTACAAAAAGTACAAAAGAAAAATTCTATATTCCACTTAAGTTAAATGCAAGTATTTTTCAAGTTCTCCTATAATTTTTCAGGAATACAGTCATAGCAAAATTCTACTTGATTTTTACTTCTATTTCTGTTTTAATCATATTAATCTCTGGCAGTTGGATGATAAGTTGGAAGTGTTAAGTGGTATCTTGTTTTCTTATTGTTCCTACTTTAAAATCTTTTAATTTAGGAGATAGCCTGTAAATAATACACTTATGGAAAGCAGATAAATTTTATTTCTGAATTTATTTATTTATTTATTTACTAAACTT
>CAUYQU010064721.1:0-11447 GCA_963574635.1 Cheracebus regulus | reverse complement strand
AAGATGGGGTTTCACCATGATGGCCAGGCTGGTCGTGAACTCCTGACCTCAGGTGATCCACCCACCTCGGCCTCCCAAAGTGCTAGGATTTCAGGTGTGAGCCACCATGCCTGGCTCATTCCACAAATATTTTTATTTATTTATTTATTTATTTTTATTTATAAAGCCAGTCAAATTTAGCAGTGGGGGGTTGTATACCAATCCACAAATATTTTTAAGTGCCTTCTCTGTTCTAGGCATGTGCTAGGGACAGCCTCTTCCCCGTGAAGCTAACGTTGTCCTCACTAGAAAGTAAGCTTCATGGAGGCACGGGGTTTTGTTCATTGCACTACTCCTAGTGCTTGGAATGGTGCCTGGCACTCCATAAGTGCTTTGTAAGTTTGTTGAATAAGTTAATGGAAGGATGGATAGATGGAGGAAGGAAAAAGGAAGGAAGGAAGGAGAAAGGAAGAGAGGGAGGGAGGAAGAGAGGGAGGGAGGAAAGGAGGAAGAGGCCCTTAAAGTGGACATAAGAGGGTCCCATGAGTTTTCAGTATACTGCATTTTATATTTTTTTAGACGAAGTCTTGCTGTGTCACCCAGGCTGAAGTGCAGTGGCGCAATCTCAGCTCACTGCAACCTCTGCCTCCCGAGTTCAAATAATTCTCCTGCCTCAGCCTCCCAGGTAGCTGAGGTTACAGGCGCCACACCACCAAGAATGGCTAATTTTTTTTTTTTGAGACGAAGTTTTGATCTTGTTGCCCAGGCTGAGCGCAATCTTGGCTCACTGCAACCTCCGTCTCCTGAATTCAAGCAATTCTCCTGTCTCAGCCTCCCAAATAGCTGGGATTACATACATGTGCCACTATACCCAGCTAATTTTTTTTTTTTTTTTTCAGTAGAGATGGGGTTTCACCATGTTGGTCAGGGGCTGGTCTCAAACTCCTGGCCTAAGGTGATCCACCCACCTTGGCCTCCCAAAGTGTTGGGATTACATGCATGAGCCACCACGCCCAGCCTACTCTGGATGTCTTAATGAAAGCATTGATGATCCACAAGTGCTGTCCTCTCCATTTCATTCTGTCCACCTCCAAATGAATTTTTGTGTCTTTTTTTCCTTTCTTTTTTTTTTTGAGACGGAGTCTCACTCTATCACCCAGGCTGGAGTGCAATGACACAATCTCAGCTCACTGCAACCTCTGCCTCCTGGGTTCAAGTAATTCTCGTGCCTCAGCTTCCAGAGTAGCTGGGATTACAGGTACATGCCACCAACCTGGCTAATTTTTGTATTTTTAGTACAGACAGGTTTTCATCACGTTGGTCAGGCTGGTCTCAAACTCCTGACCTCAGGTAATTCACTCGGCCTCCCAAAGTGCTGGGATTACAGGTGTGAGCCACCATGCCCAGCCCACTCTTTCATTTATTTATTTATTTACGAGACAAGATTTTACTCTATTTTCCAGGCTGGAGTGCAGTAAGCCATCATAGCTTATAGAAGACTCCGACTCCCAGGCTCAAGCAATCCTCCTGAGTCAGCCTTCTAAGTAGCTGGAACTACAGGTATGACACCACATCCAGCTAATATTTTAATTTTTTTGTAGAGATGGGTGTCTCACTATGTTATCCAAGCTGGTCTCAAACTCCTGGCTTCAAGTGATTCTCCCATCTTGGCCTTCTGGGATTAGAGGTGTGAGCCACCGCACCCTGCTGAATCTTTGAGTCTTAACACCGGTAGGTAGTTGGTCCAGTTCCTTGCCCAGATGCCCACAGGGACTTCAGCTTCCAGGCTGCAATCACAGAGAATGAAGAAGGAAGGCTGATCTGGAAATATGGGCAGGTCTTGCAGGAAAGCCCCTCAGCCCATAACAGGCCCCCTCTGGGCATCAAGGTGCCAGTTGTCTTCCAAGGCCCTGCGAGGCGATTGATTGCTCTCCTGGACCCTGACTTGCTGCTCTTTGCCCCCGCCCTCCTCCTCCCTACCTGATGGTGCCAGGTAAGGCTTCAGGCATGGCAGAGGCTGAACCGAGAGCCACCCCACCTTGTTCCTGTGGCTCCATCCCCCTATCCACACCCAAGAGGTGAGATCCTGGGGCAGTTGGCATCTGACAGCCTGGCATCGACTCATGCCAACAGCTTGGAAGCTGCTGTAATTAGAAGGGGAGAGGAAGAGAGAAGGAGAGCGAAGGCAAGCTCTAGAGAGAAACCTTCTCCTGCCTGCCGCAGGGCAAACTACTTCAAACGAATTCGTTTTGCTCTTGTGAAACTGAAGACAATTTCCTTTTCTGTCATAAAACAAATTATTGCTCATCATGAGTGCTGGGCTAGTCTCTCTCCTGAGGGTGTGCTCCTGCTCCTGTGCAGGAGGAGGGGGAACATGAGGGGAGGGGACCCAGGGGCAAGGGGATTCCTGGGAGCCATCCTGAGGAGGGCTAGGAAGAGAAGCCAAGGAGAGATTCATGCTTCTCTCTGGAGTCCCCTTCATTGACCTCCCCCACTGACCAGGAAAAGTGTCCAAGAAGGTACTGCTGGCCCCGACCACCAGGACCCAAAGAGCCTCTGAGAGAGTCTATCCCTCCTCCATCATCCTGCCTCCAAGCCAGCCTGGGGAAGGCTCCACCTCCTCCCTCAGGCACCTGTTCCTGCTGTGGAGCGGTGAGGACAGGAAAGGGAAGCCCAGAGAAGCTGAGAGACTTGCCAGAGATCACTCAGCACATTAATTAATGGCAGATCCAGGATAAGAGCCAGTGGGTTCTCTTCCAGGCCAGGATTGGAGGGTGCCTGGGGACTTTTGTTAGCACCTTTATGACTTTGGGTTGATCCAGTGAGCAAACGGTACCCAAATGCTGCTGCTACCCCTAGAGGCAGAGTCTAGAAAGAGGAGCTGGCGCAATGGGCTCCCTCCATCCTCAGTCATCAGGCCCCCATGCTGCCCCAACCATGCCCTTTCACCTCTCCTGGTCTTCACTTTGAAAAACTTCCAGGGGACCTCCCTTCAGACCCACAAGAGGAATGATGGGGAATTCTTCTCTTCCCACCCCAACTACCCCACTAAACTCATCGCTTTTCCTTTCTCTTCTCTATGTTGATCACTGGGACAGGGCTCAGGGGAGATGTGCTTTGTCTTTATGCTTCAACTGTTACCAATTTTTCATCACCTCCCCTGATAATTGCCCTCTTCCCCTCCCTCACTTCTCCAAGCTCTAGTCTCATGGCTTTTCTGGGAACTGGGGGAAATATAAAGGTTCCTGTCCCTGAGGAGCACCTAACTGGGATGAGAGGGGATACAGACCGACACTCGCAGGTACCCAGAAGAGACGAGAAACAGGAAGACTCTGGCTGGAAAGAACATGGGTCTCAGGATGAGGAGAGGGAGGGCAGGAAAGAAAGGAGGAGGCAAGGCCAGGGAGGGGTCTCTGAGAGGGCTTCTTGGAGAAGGAGGGCAAGGAAGATGTGAGGAGGGGTGTGGAGTAGAAAACCCAAGTCACAGACTCCCTAGAGACAAGGAGGAAGATGGGCCCAGGTTGGGGGCCATGGTGATGCCTGGGAAATGGCTGGGAGCCAGGAGATGGGGTTCAAATCCCTGCCAGAGATGACGAAGGCAAGTGGGAGGGCCAAATACAAACAACCATTCCAGGGAGGTGGAAACCTAGTTTTAAGCCAGGGTGAATGGAGAAATGTTTGGGGTTTGGCTGACGGAATGGAGTTGCCAGACAGCCACCGTGAACAAAAAGGCTCTGGGATCGCATCCGAGGCCTGATGGGAGATGGAGAAATCACCTTGCCCACCCCTCTTCCCCCAGGCACACGTGTTTCTTTCTCTCCCAACCTGCTGATAGGCACTCTGGAAAGGGGGCCCCACTGCCTACCAAGCTCCCTGCTCGGCAGCACCCCCAAACGTCCTTCCTTGTGTCCAACCACAATTCCTCTGATGGCCATTGGAGGTTTGGCAAGGAGAACGCAGGAGGGAGATGGAAAGCAACTGCCTCACTGAAAGTGGCTGGGAGGGAGACAGGGAGGGGGAGGTGAGCAGAGGGCAGGGCCGGGAGAGGATCGTGTCCGGGCGAAGACTCCTGCTCAACGGACACGCCACGCTGGGAATCTGAGAATCTGTGGTGGGAATGGGCCGGGCTGGCAGGAACAAAGGATGAAAGCAAGGCAGTGCGGCCGGCTGGGACATACACACCCATCGCTGACGTACTTCGGTGGCCAGTGACCTCAGCCAGGTCGTCAGACCCCGTCTTATCGCACTGCCCCAGTGAGGGTCTCCCTGCACCAGCCCCGAAACAGGGCCTGAGAGCATGAGATAAGTCGGTTAGATGCTAGAAGGACCTGCTGTCAGGAGGAGCTCAGGGAATGACATTTCCCAGAGACAGGCAGGGTCAGAAGAGGGGATTTGGGAGGGTGAAGAGAAACCTTGAGGCTTAGAGGGAAAGTGGAGAAACCACAATGTCAGTGACCCCGACTTGAGGATCTAGGGTCCCGGTGGTCAATTGTTCATGTCTATCTAAGAATTCTGACAGTGGGAGGGCAGGGGCCTGGCTAAGCCTGGAATGCAGAGGACTTGGGTTAGACACCAAGAATTTCTTTGCTTTTGGGTGGTGGGAACATTAAGAGACTGAGTGAAGAACCCCACAACAATCTCAGAAAGTCTGGAATCACGCTTCTTGTGCAAGGGTAGCCCACCACTTGGCAACACGGCGAGTGGGGGCTCCGATCCTCCCACCCCAGCCCCATGGACCTCAGCTTCCTGGGCCCCCTGTGGAAACCCACTGCTAGCATTTCCTCTGTTCCTTTGGACCAGGAAGGGGGTGGGGCACTGTGGTTATGGTGGTAGCTCCCTCTCGCTGATCCCATCTGGGGAAGGAAATGGGCTCTTGCTGTTTTTTCTCTCCCGGTTTTGAGGTGAGGAGCCTGGGAAGGAAGAATCTGTTTGAGGACTTCATCTGCTCTTCTAAAGATCTCACCCACACTGGAAGCCCTTGGCAGATCCTCAGGCACAGCCATACTGCCCGTGTCCTCCCCAACTACCCCTCACAGGTGGATATAGTTCCTCCTGAACAGAGCGTGACATGCAGCCACACACATAGAGCCTCCACTGGCATGCATGCACGCACACGCATGCACACATGCCCTCACTCAGCCACACATCCTCTTAGGTCATCACTTACCCAGAGGCTCACCCAGACCCCAATGCAGGCGTACAATGTGACCACTGGAGCAAGCACGCCCCACTCACCTCGGCACAGAGCCTTGCCATGCCAAGAGGCTCCACACACTCCTGGGGTCCCCTTCACCCATGTGCTCCCTCACACACTCTCCACTCCCATTCGGGCAAGTGTGTGCAGTGAGCATCTACTATGAGAATGAAGTGCAAAGACAGACCAACTTGGTGCCTCCTGGACACACGTGTTTACAAGGTGGTGGGAGACTCAGTCAATTAGCGGGTGTTGCAAAGCAGCACTCGAAGTGCTGGAAGAGGAAAAAGCATCGAGTACCCGGGGACGACCCAAGTCTTGGAAGCTGCTTTTCTACACATCGAGTAGGGGGCACTGAGCCTTCCCACTTTCATACCTGGGCAGCCAACCCAGAGCTGCCTGAATCAGAGCCAAAGCACTCCTGGCCACCACCATGCTGCCTCCATCAGCGACAGAGCTTCCACACTCACGAGGCCCTCACCTACTCCCTAGTAGCCTCCTAATGCCAGCCAGACCTCCCTAACCCTGACCCTCATGCACACACATAGGCCCATCTTCCAGCCCTCTGCTCTCACACACCCTCCCTCCCAGTAGCCAGGGCCACTTGTCACTAGAGGAGCCATAATTGGCAGCTGCTGAGGCTGCCACAGAGCTTTGGAACAGGCAGAAGGGAGGGAGTGGAAGGGTTCCTGAGGTAGGGGGCTTGGGAGCAGGATGGGGGAAGAAGGAGGGTGCTGGCTCCAGTGCCCTCTTCTCCGCTCTGCAGGTGTAATTAGCCCTGGCAGATGAAAGGGCGTCTTTGAAAGCGGGCGAGATCCTTGTCTGTCAGCAGGGCGCTCTGGGTGGCATCGGCAGCTTATCCTGAAACCACACACGGCAACAGAGCCGGGCTGTCTGGGTGCTGCCCAGGAGGTTGGGAGGCAGACCCCAGGGGCGTGAGCCCTTGACTCCCTATCCCCCATATCTCCGCCCTCAGCTCCCTGCTTCTATGAGCAGAAGCTTCTCAGAACAGAGTCCTCCAGAGCCTGGCAGTGCCACTCCCAATAAGCTGATGCCCCATCCCTGTGGCCTGAAGGGTCAGGGTACTGCCTCTCCACCCCTGCCAAGCTGGACAGGAGGCCAAGGACAATGGCCCTAGGCAGTCCTTTCATCCTGAGATCTCAAAGCGCCATCTAATTCACCCCACCCAGGTTGGGGACTTCCTCTGCAGTCCCTTTGGAGGGTGTGGTCTGGGACCAGCAGTTCCCAGATCTCAACTTGGATAGGAGCACCAAGAGGGCAGGATCTCCCAGTTCTCATCCTGTTTGGGATCTGGGGAATTTGGAGGTACAGCAAATTGAGGGTGCTAACACCAAACTCTGAAAAGGGGCTGACAGGGATCTCAGGAGAGCCTGAGTTTGACACCCAAGAGGGGATAATCCCTGATGCATCCTGTGCCTCCTATCACAGGTGGATTCAAACTCAAGCAAAGGATGAATCTCAAGAACATGCAGAGTGAAAGAGGCTGCCTCTAAAGGCACAAACACAGTACATGATCCTACCCACATGAAGGTCACAAACAGGCAGAAACACTAATCTATGCGCTTTGAAGTCACAATAGAGATTCCTTATTTTTGGGGTGTTTAGTACCCTGAAGGGGGTATAATGGGTGCTTTGGGGTGTTTGTAACCTTCTGTTCCTTAAGCTGAGTATTGGCTACCCAGGCATGTTCATTTTGTGAAAATTCATCCAGTTTTTGGCCAGGCACGGCGGCTCACGCCTGTAATCCCAGCACTTTGGGAGGCCAAGGTGGGGAGATCACTTAGAACCAGCCTGACCAACGTGGAGAAACCCAGTCTCCACTAAAAATACAAAAAAATTAGTCGAGTGTGGTGGCGCATGCCTGTAATCCCAGCTACCTGGGAGGCTGAGGCAGGAGAATCGATCGAACCCGGGAGGCAGAAGTTGTGGGTGAGCCAAGATGGCGCCATTGCACTCCAGCCTGGGCAAAAAGAGCAAGACTCTGTCTCAAAAAAAGAAAAGAAAAGAAACATTCAGTTTTGTGCTTATGATTTGCATATGTTCTATATTTACAACATTTTTCTATGTGCATTTTGTAGTTCAATAAACATTTACATTAAATATTTTTACATATCAAGCCAATACTTTGTCTTATGATTCCTTTAAGGGGCTCTCATGTTTGTCTCTTTCCTCAGCTGGAAGATCAAAGAGTTCATTCCAGAATGAAGACCTGGTGAGGCCAGATTCTCAGAGAATTTCTGGACCGTATGTGTGTTGGGAGAAGAAGGAGGGGAGGCTATACAGAGCCAACACATTGATACACCCCATTCCCTACCCCCACTGCAGTCCTCAGACACACTAACCTATTTCACTTTGCTAAAAACCAATGGATGCTTTGATGCCAAGGGAACCAATGAGATCAGTGGGATCCCTGCTCTCCTCTGCCCCACCCCCACTATCTGCTCCTGAAATCTCTTCCCAGTCAGGGTCCTACCCTCTCCCCCTCTCTTGGTCAGCTCTGCCCCTTTCATCTCTCTCCTGTGCTTCAGGGCCTAAAAGAGATAGCTTTGGAGGGGTGGAGGGTGTTTGTGAAGAAGCTGCTGGTCTCCACCTCATCAAATGACATCCCTGCTTCCTTCCCTCCACCTAGGAAAAAGGCAGGAGACATTGATTTCCTCTTCTGCCACTGAAGGAGAGGGCTTTGAGCCGGACTTCCCAATAACTGGGGTGGTAAAAAGTTCTTGAGTCCTTGGAGGGGGTGAACAAAAGCCAGGGTTCTTTTTTTTTTTGAGACTGAGTCTGGCTCTGTCACCCAGGCTGGAATGGAGTGCACAATCTCAGCTCACTGCAACCTCCTGAGTTCAAGTGATTATCCTGCCTCAGCCTCCTGAGTAGCTGGGATTACAGGTGTGTGCCACCACACCCAGCTGCTTTATTTTTATTTTTATTTATTTATTTATTTATTTTTTTATAAAGATGGGGTTTCACCATGATGGCCAGGCTGGTCTTGAACTCCTAACCTCAGGTGATCCACCCACCTTGGCCTCCCAAAGTGCTAGGATTACAGGTTTGAGCCACCACATCCGGCCCCAGCTGCTTTTTGTATTTTTAGTAGAGACAGCGTTTCACCCTGTTGTCCAGGCTGGTCTCAAACTCCCGACCTCAGGTGATCCACCCATCTTGGTCTCCCAAAGTGCTGGAATTCTGGGATTACAGGCATGAGCCACCACGCCCGGCCAAAAGCCAAGATTCTTTATAAAGACTGACCTGTCTGGAGACAGGGAGAGAGATAAGATCAGTTTACAGGGTCCTAAGCTTGCTGGGTTTTCACTGCAAAGAACCTTACCACCCAAGCATGAATATGTGGAGGTACTTGCTCCTGATATACAGCATCCAGCTGGGAAGGGATCCTAAACATCCAGGTTTCCTAATTGGCACCCCAGAACCCCCTGCCATGCCAGAGGCTGAAACTCTGCCAGTTTTGTGTGACTTCAGGAGCATTCACCTCCTCCTGTGCTGAACTCAGCGGTGTCCTACTGGCAACTTGGTCTCCACTGGTTTGATGGACTCTATGACCTAGAGCCTAGGGTTCACTTTCCCTAGTTTTCTAAAAAATTTGCACCCCCCACCCCCGAACTCATCTTCCCTAAGTAGCTCCCCTAAAACGTGCTGAGAAGAGGGACAGTTCTCTTCTGACCTTCCTTCTAGCAGGTGGAGTCCATAACTCTTGAGTATTCCAAGGATTTTTGTTTTGTTCACCCATCCTATAGCCCTATTACAATCATTTAAGTTTTCAGCTCTGGCCCTAAAGAGCAGGGTCAGCTATCTGCCTGTGTCAGTCATCATTTATTGAGCACCTACTGTGTGCAAACCATTGTGATTTGTGACTGTCTCTTCCTAACTTAAGAGCCTTGGCTCAGCCCAATGCCTCTTACTGTCTGTTCCTGCTTCTCCCTCCAAGTCCAGTCTTCATTCAACTTCAATTCTCCATTCTCCAAGAGTTACCCAAGATTTAATAAGAATGAGAAGTTTGCTTTCTATGATTACAATGGTTCGTCCTAGTTCTTCTTTTGTCTCCATTTAAGAGAAGTGAAAACCTCTCCATTTCTCTTCTTATCTCTGTGCCTCCAGCTCTCTCTGCATAGCATGTGTCCTGCCTGCCTCTGTATCCCCCTCTGGTCTCTGGTCTCTGTTTTTCTCTTTCTTTGTTTTTCTTTATTTTCCTTCCTTCCTTCCTTCCTTCCTTCCTTTCTTCCTTCCTTCCTTCCTCCTTTCCTGTCTCTCTCTTTCTCTCTCTTTCCCTCCCTCCCTCCTTCCTTCCTTCTTCTCTCAGTTTTGCTCTGCAGTGGCGCAATCTCAGCTCACTGCAATCTCTGCCTCCCGAGTTCAAGCGATTCTCCTGTTGGGATTACAGGTGCCCGTCACCACGCCCGGCTAGTTTTTTGTATTTTTAGTAGAGACGGGGTTTCACCATGTCGCCCAGGCTACTTTTGAACTCCTGAGCTCAGGTAATCCGCCCGCCTCGGCCTCCCAAAGTGCTGGGATTACAGGCGGGAGCCACTGCGCCTGGCCTCTGATCTCTGTTTCTTTGCTGGAGGAATCGCTCTGTCTTGGGAGCCCCTCTCCAGGTTTGATTCCTTGGGGTGTAGGTGTGTCTCAGGCCCGATCTCTTTCTCTGTCTCCCTCTCTTTCATTTCCTTTACAGTAAATAGGTAAACAAATGGTTGAAAAATAGGAAAAGGGGAGGGAAAAAAGAAGCTAACATGGGGTGTTTCCTCCCAGGTATCAGGGTCGCAGGTGGTTCCGACCTGAACTGGGAACAAGTCCCAACAGGTGCAACCCCTGTCCAGATGTTGCACAATGCAGGCGCGTGCCCGGAGCCCAATTCCGGATCGGTTCCCCGGCAGAGGTCCGGGCTGCGGCTGTATTCAAACCAGAAACATCCTTTCAGGGCTCTCTCCTCGAGACAGACCCCGGCGGGTCTGCTACTCCCCGAGCCGGCTTGCAGGCGTAGCGGGGAAGCCAGCGAGGTTGTTTGCCGGGAAAGGCCAGTTTGGGACCAAGGAGGGGAGTTCCCTGCGTCTGGGCCTTGGGGGAGCTGCAGGCCGGGCGGGGGTGAGTAAGGCCCAGCGGACGCAGGAGGCTCAGTGGCGGCGGCGGCGGCGGCGATGGGGAGGAGGGTAATTAGCAGGGAGGCTCTCGCCACAGCACGTCCCCACAAATGAGAGGCCCCGGGCCCCAGACACCACACAACAAAGCAGGAGGCAATTATTTGGCTCCAGTGGGAGGGGACAGCCCTTTCCCGGCCCACTGCAGCTGAGCATCCAGCCTCCATGGAGGACGCGGAGGGTGGGGTGCAGAGACCCCTCTCACCAGCCCCCCACACCCTCCCCGCGGCGGTAGCGGTAGGGGCAGGGCCCCGAGGGACTCCCGCTGGGTTACCCTTAGAGGAGGTCCCAGTCTGGGAAGGCAGAGCCGTAGGAGGCCCCAGCCTGATTAGAGCCAGCCCTCAGTCAGCCCGGAGCCTCCCACAAGGCCTCCAGGAGACCTCCTGGAGACCCCACAGGGAAGCGAGAATGTCCTGGGATGGGGCTGGAGTGGGCGGAAGGGGTTTTGTGGGTCCTGGAAAAGCCAGTGGCCAACATTTGAACCCCCCTTCTCCAGCTGTGGCCACACAACTGGCAACCGGGAGGCTCTCAGGCAGGTGGGGAAACCACAGAAAAGGGAGCAGGAGCCAGGGAGATTCCAGAGCTCCGGCCTAGGCCTGGAATTCACACAATTGCTATGCAAACCAAATGCAAATACATCTTTTACCCCCCATTCAAAAATTGTCAGATCAAGCATATTTGAAGAAGGCCATGCCTGATCAGCTGGGGGACCCCCCTAGCCTCTGCTCACCTCCTCCCTTTCCACCCACCCATCCCCAGAGGAAAACTAAGTCCTACAGTACCTTAGATTCACCTGGGACCCACCTGCAAAGATGGGACCCATCTTTAGATGAAAGAGCCCAAAGTACAGATGGGGAAATAGAGGCCTTAAGAGATTAAGGTACCCACCCCCCCACCCCACCCCCACACCCCCCACCCACCCCCACACCCACCCCCACACCCCCCACCCACCCCCACACCCCCACCCCCCCACCCCCCACCCACCCCCACCCCCACACCCCCACACCCCCCACCCACCCACACCCCCCCACCCACCCACACCCCCACACCCCCACCCACCCACACCCCCACACCCCCAGACCCCCACACCCCCACCCACCCCCACC
>CAUYQU010064719.1:0-32102 GCA_963574635.1 Cheracebus regulus | reverse complement strand
AGCTCACAGAAGTTTCTTATTATCCACCTTCTGAAGCCTAATTCTGATGATTCTTCACACTCGTTTTCCATCAAGCCTTGTTCCGTGACTGATGAGGAACTAGCGTCCTCTGTAGAAGGAGAGACCTTCTGATTTGGAGTGTTCTCAGTTTTTTTACGGTGGCTTCTTGGCATCTTTATGGTTTTATCCATCTGTCGTCTTTGTAATTACCCACTTTCAAATTAGGTCTCTGAGTGGACGTCCAGCTTGTTAATTCCCAGCTCCGGAATCGATGTAATTTTCACTGTGCGACTCGCAATGCTAGCTAAGACAGCAGCGTTGAAATTCGTGGTGCTTTTCTGCCCGGGGGTCTCCGGTCTGGCTTCTCGGTCCCTTTTTCAGTCAGCTGGATGGACTGCTCTGACTTCCCAGAGCTCCAGACATCATCCAAAAGGAGACTCAGTCCCATTTACTCCGCACCAAGAGCCGCCGAGCCGAGGCGCCGGCAAAACAGCCACGCCAGCCGAAAGGGTCGCACTGGCGACCTGTGGGGCTCCTCCACTGGGAATGTCCTGGTCCGTGGGCAGTGAAAATTTATCGGTAAGTGTGGCGTCCACTGGCTCTTTGTGCTTTTACTGGGAGCTGCAATCCTGAGCTGCTAGTGATCGGCCATATTGGATCTCTCTAATCTTATCTTTAGAAAGATAAGTCTCATTGGATATCTTATGACAAATTATTGCAAGTAAATTTTACCCATTGAAATTAGAAAACTGTTTTCATCATTAAGTCGTATTTCTTCCCCAGTCAACCTCTGTTGAGATCCCTATTGTAATTAATATGTTTACTGGCATTTCATTCAGTCAAATTCTAAATGCCTCAAGTGGTGGTAATTCAGGGTTTTCCCATGTGTTATAATTTACAAGTTTCACTGATTTTCTGTTTTTCCAAACTTCTCAGTAATTGATGCCATCTTGGATTAGACTGACCTAAATTTCCAGAGTACGTTACCAAGCAGCTTGCTTATTTAAGACATTTCCATTAATCTTCACTCTGCAAGGTTTTGTACTTTGCGTGTGGTCCTTATTTAGAGCATAAACTGTTCATAAGTTGAGACTGGGAAGCAGGACTATATCCAGGGTGGTTTTGTCAGCGTTAGAGACTGAATAACCACCTTACAGAGCCTAGTGCAGACTGACTTGATGTTTTCCAGACTCAGTGAGTGAGTGATTGAGCTTAGATATGCAGCATGGAGTATCTAGGAGAGTATTGGACTACAAAACCACATCTACTTTTTCAACAGTTGCTTTTCAATAAAATAATTTTTATTGATTTTTAATATATGCTTTGAAAGGATACTTTTATGTATCTTCTCATTATATGTAATCTCTGATACAGTTAGTATAGTTTGAATGTAGTAGAAAAAAGTTTGAAAAAAGTTAGTATAGTTTGAATGTAGTAGAAAAAAGAACAAGTGATTTATTACTTTATTTTCAATAACCTGTTTGTTTTAAGTTTATGAATACTTTACTATATGATTACACTTTGGTAACTTGCATTTCCAATTGCAAAGGCAATGGTTACATTCTTAAATGCAGTCAGTTTATCTGCTTTGCTATCCTCCTGTCTTCATATCTCCTTTAGTTTCCCCATGTTAACGATGGGATTCCAGCTTTACTTACTTGTAGTCCGTACATCTACATTCATTATTTCTAGGATGAACTCCTTGTTATTCATTGTATCTCTCTTAGATAGCATTTTTCAAACCATAATATTTTTTAAAAAATAAGAGTAGACTAATTTCTTTATGGCTCCAAACAAAAAAGTTTTATGATAAGGCTTTTAGTTGATTTTTTACATCACTTCATTCTATACCTTGGTTTGGAAAAGGACTTTCTGTAAGTGAAACCAGCATGTGTTGTCTTGTATACATTTCTGTAACTTTATAACTGTATTGGCCAAATTATCAGTCCTGTTTTTAGCTACACGTATACTGAGCAGCAGCTACAAAATATATAATGGTTGCTCTAGAAAAAGTCTTCTTTAAACATTGTAAATGGTCAAGTTCACTGCCTTTTTAAAAATGAAGATGGTAAGTAACTTTACATTTATCTAATATTTTTAGCCATTAAAGCTTTTAGAACATGAATGCCTAAATGAATCCCCCAGGTAGATTCTGCTGCTTTGTGGTGACTTCAGAATGGTCTTCTATGCTTTTTGTTCATCTTAAATTTAATTATACAGCTTTAGTGTATTGATTGCTTATATTTCCTTTTCTGCTCAAAGATGAATTTTTTAATTATTTGAAACCACGTTTCATCATTAATGGAGTTTATTTATATGAGGATTTGGGAATTTCTCTAACTTTTGATTTCTTAATTCTGGGTTTTTAGTGGGGTTAGCTGGTACATAGTGTTGAATAGTTTAAGTTGATAATCATATTGTAGCTTTCAAATAGTACACTGTTATACTGGTTTACTAGATTTGTTGTTGTAAGCAAGGAAAGGAAATTACTTTAGGCTTGAACCTCACAGGCTTCCTGTGACACAGTCGTTCCACTAGTAGTCACACTGACCTGTCCAGTATCATATCCCCATCGTTCCTTGTTTAACTATTAACCAGGACTTGCCTACTCTTAAATTAGACGTACATATTAACTCTGGTGAATCCTGGTAGTGTTTTGGCAGATTTCATGAAGGTGAGACTACAAGTATTGTTAAGGCTTTAAAAGTGTGTTATCATTTAGACTTTGGTGAAACTGTTAACCTGAGCAAATATATGTTTGAACATCCTTGCTTTTACATCTGTATTTTAATAATTTTTATTTCTGGTATTTAGTATTTTCAGTATGGCAATTTCTGATTCCCAGGGTTCTCATTTCTCAATCATATTAATTTTTATTGATACATAAATAATATAAAGCATCAATCCCAGAAAGAATTTGTATTATACTTAAATGTTTTAGTATTTATTACAGTAGGAGTTATTTAGTAAAAAAAAAAATCAAATAGATCAATTAATCATATTTTGAGGCTTCCATACAAAATGGTCACTTAATGTATATATTTTAAAGAGTTTTAATATGCTTTAAATGAAAAGACTAAAATAACATTTTTTCATATGACATTCTTCCTTTATTATAACTAATTTTTAAGAGCATTGGCAGTTGCTACACTGCTTTTATACACTGCATATGTATCATATGCTTTATTATGTGACTGGAGAAATTTTATTCTTCATTAGAGAATCCACTGTTTTTGGTTAGTAAAATATAGTGAGAATAGATGAGACTGTAAACTTAGAGGAAAAAAAAAATACTAGCAACTTCATTGCATTTTTCAAATGTAGGGTAAATTGTAGGTTAATTGGGGTATTTTCTGTTTTGCTTTGATTATTCTCAGCACCATAGTAAATTGTATTGTACTGATAATTCTTCTTTAGTACTTTATAGCTGATTTCTCTAAAAATAGAAATATAAAGTGGAAACCAGGTAATGTTAGAAATGCTTTAGTATCTAAAGCTTTGATAGGAAAATAATATACATAGAAATTATCATCTTTAAATTTTTCTTAAAAAACAAAGATTTTATTGTTAGGGCAATAATTTATTATGTCACAGTCAAGTGAAAACTGGCACCACAAAGTAATTTGATGGCTCAGATGTGGGTAGAAAAGAAATTTAAGTCTTTCTCTTTTTCTTGAAAAATTGTGTTTGATAATTGGAATAATTAATTAGATGTAAAATGAACTTTTTTTTAGTGATGTCATGGATGTTTTCTTAGAAAAACTAATATTGATAATAATTGGTACAGGATTATTATAGGAATGTTTAATCGATTTGAACATTTTACATTTAATATTTGGTGATTTACACATTTTTAGAAGTTCATTCTGTAACACATTACGAAACATACAGCAGATATGTACCAATTACTTTGGAGACTAAGAGACTAAATATCAATTGCATGTATTCGTGTGCTGGGGAGAAAACTCATTTGGAGAATCTTCAGTTAGGATATCAACTCTGGATATCCTCTGGATATCTGGGTATTTTAAAGACATTTATCTCAATACTACCATTTTATAAAAAGTATGCGTTGTATTGAGTAATAAATAGTAATTAAAAAGTCCTTATAAAGGATGATTTCTAACACATTAAATCTTTGTTGTAATTCTGAAATTTAAAGTGCACCAGTTCTTGAAGCTGCACTGAAAAGTTGGCTGCTATGATGGGTGCTCTTGGGTGCTGCTGTGATGGGTGAGAGTCCTTGATTGAGACTATGAAGAGCTGTGTGCAAATGTTTGTTTGTACTACTAACAATGCCATCTTTAACAACACATACAACCTGATTGGTTCTCACTTTCCTGAGTTGCAGGTTGTTTCACGTGGAATGTCACTTCTACTCTGAAATTCTTGAAGTGCTTGTGTATGTAATATAAAATTGACTTTCAGAGTCTATCATTAGAATAGTTTTTGGCATTTTAGATAGTGATCAGTAGCAGAATTTATTAGAATGTGACCAGCCTTTATCTCGCATCCCAATTTCTATATTCCAGATTTTACTTTTTCTTTCCCTGTGCCTTCCTTCTTAAGCAGTGAAGCTGAAGACGTTTGTTGTAGAGGTACCATGCATTTTTCTTTGCTATACCTCTGTATTTTCTAGTGAGTAGGGTCTTGGGTAAAGCCCAGTTCTTGGACTCTTTTCCCCTTCCTCCATTCAGTTGTAATGCAGTTCTGGGCAGTGACAGGGAGTGTACTTCCCAGCGTTACTCAGAAACATTGTGCCTCTTTGAAGCAGCTTTCATTTCTACCCAGGGGTGTGTTTATTTTCAAGACTTCAAGAGAGGTAGTTTTAGTCTTGGTAACTTGGATTGCTACGGGAAGAAGTGATTTGAGGGGATTTAATGTAGGTAACATTACCTGAAGCAGTGATTCTCAAAAGAAAGTTTGCTGGGAGAGGGATGGTGGGCTGAGAGGACCCCTGACCTGAGAGGGGAGATGGTACACTGGTTAATGCAGACTATGGGGAAACTGGGAGCTGGGGAGTTGGCCCTGCAGCTACTCACCTAGATTTATTGCTATGGAAGCCACTGTTCTAGACAGGTAAGGATCATATCACTCAGTGTCCTGAGGGGGAAAAGCAGCTCTGGCTGTGCAACATGGTCCCTGAGCACACATGCTTACATTCACCCAGGACCATGTATGGTTCCGGGTTCATTACCTATGCCTTCTTCCCCGACCTCACACCCAGGAAAGTACATCACCATGCAAATGAGTGGTTTCATAAGGATGACCTTTAATCTAATTTATGTATTTAACAAGTCATTCACAAACTTGATCTTTTTTTTTTTCTTTTCTTTCTTTTTTTTTTTAATCTTTTTGAGACAGAGGCTTGCTTTGTTGCCTAGGCTGGAGTACATTGGTGCAATCTTAGCTCACTGCAGCCTCCACCTCCCAGTTCAAGCAGTTCTCATGTCTCAGCCTCCCACATAGCTAGGATTACAGACATGCACCACTATGCCCAGCTAATTTTTGTGTTTTTAGTAGAGAAGAGGTTTTGCCGTGTTCACCAGGCTTTTCTCATACTCCTCGCTTTGTGTGATCTCCCCGTCTTGTCCCAAAGTACTGGGATTACAGGTGTGAGCCACCATGCCTGGCCTTGATAGGCATTATCAGTGCAATTATTTGTGACCTATTTCTTAGCCTTCTAGAGCTTTTAAAAGAAATGGGATCTGACTTTAAGTCCTAGTGTTTGAAAGTTTTGAAAACCCCCTTGCCATGTTGCTTTGGAGACATGTCGTTAGCGCTGTATGCTTTGATAGGAGTACAGTTGTTTAATTATGGTAGTAACTGTAATTAACTTCTGTCTAGCT
Organism: Cheracebus regulus; assembly: GCA_963574635.1. NCBI lineage: Eukaryota > Metazoa > Chordata > Mammalia > Primates > Pitheciidae > Cheracebus > Cheracebus regulus. The sequence goes on along the minus strand of CAUYQU010064719.1, from coordinate 26,253 downwards.
CTTTGTAGCTTACCCTTTTCATATACATTAATTCATTTCTACTCCACAGGAAGCCTGGCGTTACTGATTATGCAGCCAGGCAGCAGTGTTCTCTAAAATGAAACCCAGTCCCCTTGTTCCACACACCCTCCTTTCTGTTCTGTGAAGCTGTTGATATTGAACAGAAGGAAATGAGAAAGTGAGGCCCATTTATTATTTGCTTTTCTGATACCTGTTGTTTAAGATCACCGCTCACTTTTTTTCTAGTTCCCTTTAGATCTTCTCTTAGTTTGTTCCTTCATGTGTCTTTTTCCTCTTTGATCTTTTTTCACTTTTTTTTTCTGTTTTATTTGCCGTTTTGTGCCAACATAAAACATTCTTTTGTAAGGAGTTAATAAAGATATGCTTAATTTTTTTTTAAGAAAATTCTGAGTAGACTATTTTAGTCATACCATGCTGTAAAGGTAGAGCATACCTCACATTGGGGAGTGAGTGACTGAAAGTATCCTCTATCTGTAAGCAACCAATAAAAAAGCCAATCAATGAAAAGCAAATGAAAAAATTCTATAGATAAATTTCTCGTGTGTGTTGTAAGAATAAGTTTTGAAGGTGTTAATGTAAAATACACTTTGTATATATAGTTTTTACTGTCAAATGATTGGGTTAAAAAAAAACTCCTGCAAGTTTTTTAAGGATATGTCTTAAATCTTGTATTCTCAATCCTAGTTATGTATTTAGGGCACGGAAGTTTGGCAGCTGTAAGCAGAAGTATTTTAATGTTATAACTTTCCATCTTTAACACTCCATGACCAACACTGTCATTTTTTTCAATTAATTTTTAAAACAATGTTTGATTAGTCTTTTGTTTAGAACTAAGAATCTCAAGCCCACATAATTTCTACTTCATAAATTATTTTTAGGAGCATTTTCATTTTTTTAGGTGTGGTCTGTCACCATGGGGCCCCTTCCTGCCAAGTCTTAATAAATCTTTTCAGTGAAATCCAGTTTAAGTGATAGGCTTTTAACTAGATTGGTTTAAAGACGTGGAAAACCAGTCAAAAGCAGGAATTCTAGCAAAAGGTATTGTGAAATAGATAGAATCATGTGCATAATTTGTATCTTGCTTGCTCTGCCTCCCAGACTTCAATATCGCCTCTCCCAGAAGCGTTTCCTGACTTTCCCTGGGAGAGCTGACCACACTCCCTTGTGGTGTTTCTGTACTTAGAAACATCTGTCAGGTCGTCTCTGACACGTCCTTCCACTACTTCTTCAACAGTCTGTCTTCCTCGAGACTTGAGTCCCTTTAAGGCAGAAGTCAAATAATGGCTTAAAGTAGAGAAGATTGTTTTTTTGTTTGTTTTGTTTTGGTAGGGGCTGTATTTTGCAAGTTTTTATGTTGTATTTAAATATTAAAAAGTAACATTTCATACATGCTGCACTTTCTAAGCTCATCTATGGTATTATGGAACTTTTGTTTCAGTTATCCATGTGTTTTAATACAGTGACTTGGCATAGAAAGTGTACATCCTCTTTGTTTTAATTGTATTTTTAAACTTATTTCACTGTTCCCATTTCTATAGAAAGGCAGTGGTAACACTTATCTCAAGGGGCTGAGTACTAAGAGAGTGAATTTAAAGCACTGTGAGCTCCAGGGGCCTCCTCTCATTTAGATTGTCTTTATACTGCCCACAGTCCAAGGTTATTCAATTCTTGATTGGAAGTGAAATGAAGGTCAAGAAGGCCAGACAGGCATTTTTTGAGATACATAGATGGGACGACTCTCCAGCCTTCACTGCTTCCCGTCTCTTCTGTCACACTTTACGGTGGCTTGAGTTGAGTTAGCACGAGGAGACTTGACGTTTTCATTTGTGTTGGAAGGTGAGTACAACATAGTTTGGATGTTTGGCCCTTCCAAATCTCATTTTGAATTGTAATGCCCACTGTTGGCAGTGGGGTCTGCTGGGAGGTGTTTGGATCATGCTGCGGGGGTTCCCTCATGAGAGGCTTGGTGCTGTCCTGGCCCATAGGGAATTCCCATTTGAGTTGGTTGTTTAGAAGTGTATGTTATCTCTCCCCTTCCCATCTTCTCCTATTCCTGCTCTCCCCATGTGACAGGTGGGCACCCCCCTTTGCCTTCTGCCCTGATTGAAGGCTTCCTGAGGCCTCACTAGAAGCTGAGCAGATGCTGTTACCATGCTTCCGGTACAGCCTGCAGAAACATGAGCCAATTAAACTTTTCTTTATAAATTGCCCAGCCTCAGGTATTCTTTTAAAGCGATGCATTGAAATGGCCTAATTCAGTGGGACTCTGAGCTTCAATTTTAAAAGTTAAATGTGGCTTATGAGTTCCTCATGTCTTGTACGTTTTTCTATTCTCTTTTTCCAGCAGCTTGAGTGCTGTCCTTTGTAAGGTCTGCTTTGCTTTCATCATTGGATACAGTATCTTTGGGAATATAGGTCTGAGCATGAGAAATCATTATGTTCTGTTTTGTTGCTGTGGATGCTTTATATACAAAAACAGAAGCACTCATAGCTTTATTGCTGTAAATATCAAAGGCTTGGAGCCATTTGATAAATTTAGATTTCAGGAGAGTCTGCTGTAAGAAGACAGCTAATGATCTGAGGAGTTCTATTAAGGGTCAATACTAACGTTGAGTTATTGATGTGGGACTGCTTTGACTTTTAATTGTTTTGATGTACATTCGATTTGGATTCTGAAAAAATAAATTGACACCATGTAAATCTACTCCCACTGTCATAAAAGACATATCTGCTTGCAAAAGTTATAGTAATTAAAACATAAAATTAAATGCTTATTGTAATTTGCCCCTAGAAGGTGTCTCCATTAGAGTAAGAGGACATTGTGCTTATGCAGATTACTTTGTCATACATATCCTTAGTTTAATGTAACTTAAAGTAATTATTAGTTATACCATTGATAATATGCACATGGAAGAAAGAAATTGCCTAAGAGCATTCCATCCCAATAAATGTTTTCATCTATGTTCTCTTCTATAATTGTTGTCCATACGTAAATTTTATTTTACGAAGATGATAAAGTAGGTACTTTTTGTACAACAGGAGTTTTGATATTAAGCAATTCTCAGATTTCTAGGAATTTAAACTATGTATTGTGATCTTACTGTAGCCTCCTCCCCAGTCCATCGGGTAAGGTGTTGGAATCTTCATGCTTTGTTAAACTCTGGAAATGCACCTTGGTAACATCAATACAGTAGTGGGCTCTCTTTACTTAACACTCTTATTTATACTTTGAGTTCTTTTTGAACGGTCTCTTCTTATTCTTTTGTCATTTTAATATGTTGTTCTAGGTGTCATTGCTCTGATTAACAAACTCTTCATTCTTGCTGAAAAAGGAAAGGGTTTAACCTCTGTAGCAAAGAATTAGAGCTTGAGTTGTAAAGATTCTGTGTTTTTGAGTCAATGCTACCATTTTGTGTAAAGTTTTCCAGGCTAGACTTGTGACAAAGCTGCTGCTTCCATTTAACCCAATTTCCTTGTCTTATATTCTTTTCTTTTTTTAAGATGAAATATTTCAAAGGAGGGTCCCACTTTAGTGTGAATACCTACCTTTTTATTCCCCTAAGAAGTTCCTATATATGAGGAATGATATTGAATGGAGTAGAGGCAAACTTTGACTGCACTTTTGTTGTTCTTTGTAATTGAGTAGTTAAAATGCCCATTAAGGACACTTTAAGTGGTAACTATGAACGTTTTGTAGAAAAACAGATTAAATTGGACACTTTTGTCTAATATTCTTAAATTCAAATTGTTATGATCAAATTTAAGTGAGAATTGGTATGTGCAGTACATTTATTCATTTTGTAAAAAATGTTTTTTTCTTGAATTTTCTGCCAGTCTTCTACCCTCTGCCCCCATCATCGTGTTGGATTGCTTTACTAGGAATAGTTCCAGCAGGCTGACCCAGACCAATGGTTCAGACAGGTCTTTTCAGTGGATACTTAATAGAACCAAATTTGTGCCATGTGAGACTAGTCATCAAGAGATAAAAAATAAAACCAACAGGCCTTGGCATGAATCCTCTCTGGTGGTAGTGGAGGTGGGTGGTCCAATATTAAGAAAACAGTGAATGGCCTTTAAAATTAGATGGGGTGAATGAAATATTGAATAAAAGTCTGGCTGTTTATAGAGCCTTTAGGCAAAAATAAAGGGAAAAAATAAACAATAGGAGTCCAAGTTGCCAGATTATTGCTGTTTAGGTAATATGAATGATATTCTAAAGCTAGTATGTGTAATCCACTTTAGAATGTGAGAACCAGACAGAGATGATGGGTTTGTGTGTAGCGGCATAATTTAGTTAATAGATATATTTTGTAGCTAATTATATTTCGGTCACTCACTCAGTAGATGGTTTTATGTTCGAAGAGTTGGTTCTTTTCTATTTGCGAATGACTGTTATGATTGGCTTCCTGATATGCTGACAGGCTGGGCTTTCTAGTATATGTGGGTGGGATGTTTTCCCTTGGTTCTAACACCGTTCGATGCAGGTAGCACCATGAGATTTAGAAAACATTTTTGTTCTTGAATATCGATAGCATTGGACTGATTCTACCAGTATAGCAATTATTGTACAAATAATATACAGTGCCTTCGTTTCGCTTCTCATAGCATTTCAGTATTATAAATTCAGAAATGTGCACACAACTGCGAATTATATCAAAAGCTAGCTTTTTGGTTCAAATTTTTATAATATGTAATAATTTTAGCTGGTAAAATGGTTTAGTAACATTCTTTAATGGATTAGGTCAAATGTAAAAACCAGCATGGAATCAGCTTTTGTAGCTGATTTATAAATAACTGCTGAAAACCTTAGGGCTTACAATTGAATTCGGTTTTAACAGGGTTGAATTGTATCTGATGCTTGTAAGTAACACCTCAGAGAGATGTTTATTAAAGAGGGTTAATAAACCCACTGAGACATATTTGGTCATTATTTAAAGGAGATGAAATGTGAATTTACATTTAAAATGGAAAAGATAAAAGATCTCAGAAATATAACGTTTGAGCATGTCTCATTCTAAATATATGCCAGTCTTCCTTTCTCATCTTTTTATTAAAGTTGCATATTTCTTTCAGTCACTTTACATATTTATCACCATCTCCTCCGTGGTCTCATGGCATTACCAGTTAATCTCCTCACACTGAGTGTCATCTCCCCAGCCGTTCGTATTCATATTTCCTCCTTTAATTTCTTATTACACGGGATTGAAATGATACAACAACTTACTCCCTTTTGCTCTTCTATACTGTTTTGCTTTCTTTTCTCTTTCTCTTCACTCAAGTGGAAAGACTGATTGACAGCAGTCCCAAAATAAACCAGTGCTCATCGAGCAGCCATTCTTTTTCCATCACAGTGCTAGGCCTCAGTGGCTCACGAGAAAGGATCAAATAAAGAAGGAAGGTGTGACTGTGTCATTGTGGTCTTGGCGTCACGGTCCTTTCGTAGGTATAGCATGTTCATTTTCCGGACAAGTTTGCTCCAAAAATTTCCCTTTTACCTTTTACATCTCAGCTCCTTCAGCATGTTTCTCTGGTCCTGAGTCCTTCTTCTCTCTCCTTTTCTTTCCAAAGACTTGCTTCCTTTAAGACATCTCTTTCGGCTTTATTCTTTATTCTGGCAAGTTTGAGTTTGTTTTAGATGGCAACAGTATTGATAAATGCACATAAAATAGTTAAGCATTCGTAGTATTCATATTTATTATATAGTTTATGGATTTAAGGAAATTATTTGAAACAGCAGTTCTGTTTGAAAGAGGATCTCTAAGTGAAAGGGGTATATTACAAAGGCAAGTTTTGTTCTGCTACTCCATTTTTAAACAAATCATTGTTTTAGGGTTGAAATTCCCTCCTTTCATCTTTGGCCAGATATAACAAGTGACATGTTATTTCCTACTTTGTCTTTAGTGTGCTATAGTTTTCAATTAAAAAAACAGACTATTGTTAGGTCTGCTGCTCTTTAATGAATCATTGGATTGGAAAATAACTCATTATATCATCAGGCAGAGATTCTTTATTTGCATGTAGATAGTGAAGATGAATAATTTATCAAATGTTATTAGTGCAGGCTGCGTATTACTGAAATCTCAGCAGGATATAATGAAATTTGTCTCATGCAAGTATGAAAATAGCATGCCTTTGCATAGTCATTATTGAACTCTTGGCATCTCCTGGAGAACTGTTAGGTTAGCATGCCAGTCCTGCTCACCTCTTCATTAACTGGGCTTTTGATTGGAGAGTTTAACTTATCTTGAAAATCTGTGGAATCCGACATGCCAAATGCTTGCTTGACTTTAGCGTGTTTCTATGTCAGAGCATAAATTTTCAGAACAAATAAAGTACTAAATGTTTCTTATTAAAGTGAGTAGTACAAAAAGGCTGTGACTGATGGTTTTATTACTTTTGGTTGTGAAAAGTTGTATGGGAGATATTTAAGCAATAAAGCTTTCTGAAATGACAGGCGATGAAACATGTATGTAACTACTACGAATCTTATACCTGTACCAGTTATGTATTTGAAATTATTTTAATGATCGCTTTTTAAAAGTTGCCTTTGATATGCTTCTGTTATGATGGCATGAGGAGGTCAACAAACCTTCTCAAAAGCAATGCTAAAGCTGAACAAGCAGTCAAAAACAAATCATGTCAGTACTCTGGAAATTAGCTAAATGCATTCAACAAACGGAGAAGTGTTTATTCATGAAAAAACTGAACTTTGGATAAAAACAGTGTGAGTCTGTGGTATTTATGCTGGGGCTGCTCTATTTTCCCTCCTCTCCTCGGTGGGCAAGGTTGCAGCGAGGGCAAAGCAGGCCATGAAAGCCAGCAGCTTCCGTGTTTCTCCCAAGACGGCTCAGTGGCTTTGGAGAACTGTCAGGTACAGTGGAGATTTTGATGGTGAGCAATAGGGAAGGTCTGCGGCTGTACTGGACTGAAGTTACTGACCTGTTTGGTGCAAGCAATGGACAGATGAAATAGCCAGGGTTTTAACAGGGAATTCTGGGAGCTGAGATACTGATATGAGGCTTGTGAAACTCTCCACATACCTTGAGTTGACCAGAAGTTGTTTCTTCTGCACATGCAGCAGAAACTGGAGTGGGCTTTGTAAGAAATATTGAAAGTTTGTCAGCAGAAAGGAAGAGGCACTGGATGATAACTCTGATTCTAAGGAGCCATGAAAAATGCTAGAAATGGTATTTATATGGGTAAACATATTTTTCAGATTTTTATTATTTAAAAAATATGTATATATAGGTCAGGTGCAGTGACTCATACTTTTAATTCTGCATTTTCGAAGGCCAAGGGGGGAGCGTCACCTGAACCCAGGAGTTTGAGACCAGCTTGGGCAACATGGCAAGACCCCGTCTCTATAAAAATAATTTAAAAAGTCACTGGACATGGTGGCACTTGCTTGTAGTCTTAGCTGCTCAGGAGGTTGAGCCAGAAGGATCCATTGAGCCCAGGAAGTCGGGGCTGCAGTGAGTGGTGATTGTGCCACTACACTCCAGCCTGGGTGACAGAATGAGACCCTGTCTCATAGAAAACAAAATGGAAAAAAAAACAAAAAATGCAATGATATAAAACATAATTATAGCACCATATTTTTAGCTTTACCTTAGTCTCCCTTTAACCATGGGAGCTGCATTCCAGGATCCCCAGTGGATGCCTGAAACCATGGAGAGTACCAAACCCTATATGTACCGTGTTTTTTCCTATACGTACATAACTATGATAAAGCTTCATTCGTAAATTAGGCCACAGTAAGAGATTGCCAACAATAGTAAGAAAATAGAATAATTATAACAATACACTGTAATAAGAATTATGTGACTATGGGGTCTCTGTGTGTGTCTCAAAGTATCTTATTGTACTGTACTGTGGATAACTGAATCCATGAAAAGCAAAACCATGGATAAGTGGTGCTACTGTATACAGCTATGTATGTTAATGTGTGTGCCAGTAGCACAAAAGAGGAAGAAGGAAAGGAAATGGCACCAGGACAGTTGAATATCTACATAAAAAAAGAACTTAGGCCTTCACTGTACATAAAAATAAAGAGAATTCTAGACATAAATATAAGAACAGAAATAGTAAAACATGTAAAACACAGGAAAAATATTTGTGCCCTTAATATAGCTAAAGAGTACTTAGATGTGACACCAAAAGCATAAGCCATGAAATGGATAAATTGAACTTAATTAAATTGAAAAAACATATACTTTTCAAGACACACCATCATGAAAGTAAAAATATAAGCCACAGACTGAGAGAAAATATTTAGAAATGATACATCTAATAAGGATCTTATAACCATAATATATACATGATTCTTAAAACTCAGTAAGACAAATATGGTAATTAAAATACTAGCAAAGTACTGGAGTAGACATTTTTATTAGTTGGGACCAATGGGTGTATGTATAGAAAGAGATGTAGTGTAAGGAACTGGCACATGCAATTATGGAGGCTGAGAAGTCCCAAGATCTGCATTCAGCAAGCTGGAAACCTCAGAGAGCTGATGGGTATGTAGTTCCTGAGTACAAAGGCCTGAGAACCAGGAGAGCCAATGGTGTAAGTTACAGTCCACAAGCTGGCGTGCTTGAGACCCAAGAAGAGCCAATATTTCAGTGTGAGTCTGAGGCTGAAGTGGACCTATGTTCTGGCTCATACAGTCAGTCAGGAGGAGATCACTCTTAACCTTTCTGTTTTTTTAATTGAAACCTTTATTTAGTTGGATGAGGCCCATTCATACTGGGAAGGCACTGTGCTTTACCCAGTCTACCAATTCAAATGTTATCTAATCTAGAAACACTCTCTCAGAAACATTCAGAATAATATCCAAATATCTGGATACCATGTGGCACAGTCAAGTTGATATGTAAGACTAATCATCATAACATTCTACTGAATAAGAAATACATTTGGCTGATAATCACATGAAAAGGTACTCAACATCATTCCTCACCATGGAAATGCATATCCAAACCACGATCATATACCACTACACACCCATTAGAATGGTTGTTATCTAAAGAAGTTGTAGTACTAAGTATTGGCAAGGGTATGAAGAAACTCAAAACCTCATACATTGCTGGTGGGAATGTAAAATGGTATGACTACTCTGGTAAACAGTTGTTTCTTCAAACTTTAAATATAAATTTACCACATGATCCACCAGTTCTACTCCAAGAATATAACCAAGGGAAACAGGACATATGTCCATACAAAAATTTGTATGTGAATGTAGACAAATATTTTTATGATAGCTGTTAATTGGAAACAATTCATATGTCAATCAGCTGGTCAATGGGTTAACAAAATACCCTATATTTGATATAGGAATAGAGATGGACTCTAATAAGTTCAATTTTAGAACACTTACATCATCCCCCAAAATTCTTATTTTGGAGTAATGTTCCATTCAGTTTTAGAACATGTACATCTTATGTTCTAAAGCTGAGGTATTGTGATGACTAAAACTTTTTTGAGACAGTCTTGGTCTGTCACCCAGGCTGGAGTACACTGGCATGATCCTGGCTTACTGCAACCTTGCTGCCCAGGTTCAAGTGATTCTCTGGCCTCACTCCCTTGAGTAGCTGGGACTACAGGCACATGCCACCACACCCAGGTAATTTTTGTATTTTTAGTAGAGATGAGGTTTCACCACGTTAGCCGGGCTGCCTTCCGCCACCTGGCCTCAGGTGATCTGCCTGCCAAGGCCTCCCAAAGTGCTGGGATCACAGGTGTGAGCCACCACGCCTGGCCAAAACTTTATAAATGTATTTAAAATCATTGACTCTTATCTCATAGTGTGTCCATTTTATAGGCTATAGGGTATACCTCAGTAAAGTTATAAAAACAGTATGTGCAAGCCAGGTGCAGTGGCTCATGCCTGTAATTCCAGCACTTTGGGAGGCAGAGGCGGGAGGATTGCTTGAGCCACAAGGGGTTTGAAACCAGCCTACGTAACATAGCAAGACTGTCTCTTAAACAAAACAAAAGCTAAAACAAAACAAAACAAAAAACCCAAAATACACTATGTCCATATAGAAAGAACAAATGACAAAGTAAATATGGTAAAATGATAATTGAATCTGAAGGGTATGGGATTTTTAATACTATTCTTCCATGTTTTCTACAAGTGTGAGATATCAAAATTAAAAAATCGCACACGTCTTAATGGCTTTTAATGGCGATCTCATTTCCTTTTGTGATATTGTGTAAAAATAAGTGAAAATTTTTTGTTTGTTTAAAAAAATCCAGCCCTGAAGTGCAATTTTATCTCAGCTTTTTGATCAGTTACTTCTTTGATTTGTTGTTTGCTTTGAACAGATACTCTAGTTTTGCTTTTTTTTTTATTAACTCATTTTTTTTGCAACATAGTGGCAGGTCGGCCCAGTGCCCAAGCAAAGCCTTCCTACTACACTTGCATATTTGGCCTATGCTAGAGAATATTTATACCTGTAGAAATGATATTTTGAGGGTATTCTGTTTCTCGTCTGTGCAAAAAATAAATATGTGCAAATATAAGCAAAGCAAGTAGGCCTTGACAACAGCTGTTTTTCATATTTTTTGATAGCTGTTAAAAAACGGAGTCTCATTCTGTCACCCAGGCTGGAGTTCAGTGGTGCCATCTTGACTCACTGCAACCTCTACCTCCCAGGTTCAAGCTATTCTCATGCCTCAGCCTCCCGAGTAGCTGGGATGACAGGCAGCCACCACCACACCCAGCTCTTTTTTGTATTTTAGTAGAGATGGAGTTTCACCGTGTTAGCCAGGCTGGTCTCAAACTCTGGAGCTCAGGTGATCCACTCGCCTTGGCCTCCCAAAAGTGCTGGGATTGCAGGCGTGAGCTACCGTGCCCAGCTGCTGTTTTTCCTTTTGACAGTATTTCTTAAGTTGAAATGATCACACTTCACTCCTCTGTGTTGTTTCCACCACTCCCAAAAAGAAGTTAAATGAACACATTTGTTGAATGCATTAAGTTACAGTGAAGTGTGTGACTCTTGCTAATGTATATTTATGTGCTTGATTTGAAGGTCACTCTGTGAGACTGCTGGGTCAGAAGAAGGATAATGGAAAGCGACTGGGAGGAGCACGATTGGATTTGCCAAAGATTAGGAAGAATCCACTGATAGAAATCATTTCCATCAATACCGGGTAAGTTACTCTCAAACTTGCTCATAAAATATTCAGTACCTTCCATGAATTCAATTTTTTTCTTATTTTTCTTGGACATGTGACATAGAAAAGTAGCTGAACATTTTCTTGGGAAAGAAAAATCACAAGATGTGCTTGAATACAGTTTCTCCTGAAATGTTTCCTGTATGTCAACTACACTTATATTTGCAGCAGGGTTTTATAACTTCAATATTATTCTCATTTTTGGTAATAAACATGGATTTCATTTCCTAGCTATGCCCTTAAAATCTTTGAAAAAAAATAGCAATTTATTTTGTGGAATTGTTAAGATCATTTGTCGTATTTGACTGTTTTTTTCAGTAAAGGTATAGTAAATGTTGCCCAGGATACTAACCATGCTTTGATTATTAACTGTTTGAGATGCATATTTTAAAATGTTATTCTTCTGAGCTTTAAACGGAAAAGAAGCATCATGACTCAATGAATATTAAGTACTCTTTTAATTTCCACATCTTGATTTAAAGTCCTTGATTAGAACTCTTGGCATACTCATTTATACTTTGTTTCATATGCATGTATTGAATTTTTACATTGTTTAAATTATGCATCCATCAGATTAAAGAAGCATTTTCTGAAAATTTGATGATATGAAGGGCTTCTGTTTCCTCAATCGCAGGGAGCACTAATTACCTATATAACCACATCTCACTCCCCACGGATTTAAGCTGCTCTGCCCCTTTCGACTTCATACTCCTTCCCTCTTATTTGAAATTGTTTTCCTTCTGTTCTGTTCTTTCTTCATGCTACTTCTCATTGAGAACCGGTAAACAGCTTCCTTGTCCACCATCTGCCGTTTCTCTAAAGCCAGTGCCTTCACTTCCTCCTGAACAGTGGTGGTTGGGTTGTCACTAACCCTCTTTTCTGTAGTCTCACCAATTTCTGGTTTATCCTCCACACTGCTGTCAAAGAGTGGAGAAGGTTGACTGAAGTCATTTGGTTTTTCCCAAAAAGCCCCATAGAGGGGCATTCAGTGACTTGGTGAATTTGTTATGGAACATTGTCTGGCATTCAGCATTGAAGATTCAAAAACCCAGACTTACCAAGCTCAGAAACCAGTGACTAAAGCCTAATTTAACAGTGAGAAGTACAGTTGTCACTTGACGGCAGCACCTCACATACTCATCTGTCTCTCTAGCCTGAGCCACATTGTAAACACAAGGCCGTTTGCTTTCCCCTGCCTCAGGTCTTCTTTCCCCTTCATTCAAACATTGCAATACTTTCCCACAACTCCTGACTATCCTATTTAAAATTGCAAATGTTCTACTAACATTCCTTCTCTTTTTTTAGTTGCGTCTTTTTCCTCTGTAACTTTAATTGGCATTGAAATATATAAACGGTCATTTATTTGTATTTTAATTGTCTCTCCTCACTGGCATGTATGCTCTGTGGGCAGGGCCTTTCTGATTGTGTTATTTACTACTCTGTCTCCAGTGAGTAGAAAATTATACACAGTAGAGATTTAATGCATGCTTATTTATTGAATGAATGAATGATCGAGTTACATAATTTGACAGTTTAGTGAGACTGTGCTAAATTATCATCATGGTACCGATTGCCTTGCAAATTGGGCAATAATATTTGGAGTTTGCTGGCTAATCATACTTTCTCCTGAAAATTGCTGAGTTTTTTGTTCTTTCTTTGAGACAGAGACTTGCTCCATCACCCAGGTTGGGGTGCAATGGCACGATCTCAGCTCACTGCAACCTCCGCCTCCCGGGTTCAAGCAGTTCTCTCTCCTGTCGCAGCCTCCCAAGTGGCTGAGATTACAGGTGCAGGCTGCCACACCTGGCTAATTTTTTATACTTCAGTAGGGACAGGTTTCACTGTATTGCCCAGGGTAGTCTTGAACACCTGAGCTCAGCTGAGGCTGTCCACCAGCCTCAACCTCCCAAAGTGCTGGGATTACAGGCGTGAGCCACCACGCCTGGTTGAAAAATGCCCATTTTGTGTGTGTGTTTATGCAGGGCTTTTGGCTAGACACATTCCTTTAAAATGTTAGTATTTCAGGGTCTGTGGAACTCTGTTAGGTTAGGATCCATTAGGTCTCTGCACGATAACTTTCCAAGTGCGTATTTGGCCTCTGAGTGTCTGTTTTTAACTGTTGATTTGTCTAGTCCCTATATTCTTCTTCATTTGGTCCCTCCCCACTCACACGCCTGTATTCAGTCTTCCCGAACGGCTTGAAATTCTCAAACTCCAGATTCTGATTTGTCTTGACTGCAGGCCTCCCTCAGGCTGAAGGGTTTTCCTGGCGTGTCTGTCCTTCCCATTCACCTCATGGTGAACCTTCTGCACTCTGCTGTGTGCTTCTTGCTTGGGATGTCTGCTTGTTTCTCCCTCCCTCTAAAGTGTGTCCACAGCATTCCCTACATATCCTGATTGTGGCACTTCACAGACTGTGTCATTTATATCTTCCACTATATCGTAAGCTCCTTGGGCACTGAATGTGTTTCAGTTATCATTACATTATTATCTTCGAGTTCAGTGTTTAGCACAAAGTGAGTACAGCTGTCCCGCGGTGTCTGCAGGGGATTAGTTCTGGGACATCCTCAGATACAAAATCTATGCAAACTCCAGTACCTCATATAAAATGGTACAATATTTACATATAACCCACTGACTTTTTCCCATATACTGTAAATCACCTCTAGATTACCAATAATACTGAATACAATGTAAATGCTACGTAAATAGTTGTTATGCTGTATTTTAAAAATTTGGTTTCTTTTAATTGTTGCATTATTTTTAAGTGTTTTTTTCTTCCAAATACTTTCATGATTGGTTCAATCTGTAGATATTGCACACACATGGATACAGACAACTGACTGCACTCAATAAATATTTGTTGAATAAATGTTTTGTTTTAAAGTTGTTAGTAGTTGTTGCTGCACATTAATAAAAATTTAATTTAAAAATATTTAAAAGTTTTTTAATGTTTACAATTTTAAATTTTAAAAATTTGCTTTAGGTAACCATATAACTAGCCTTTAGGTAAAATTTGTTATGTATATTATTTGAAGTTTGCCTCTCATGTATTTAATGTTTTCTTCAAATGGGACTACACTTTAAAAGATTGAAAGCTCGCTGGATTTGCCGACACACTCTCTCTCTCTCTCTCTTTTTATTTTTTGAGTCAGAGTCCACTCTGTCACCCTGGCTGGAGTGCAGTGGTGTGGTCTCAGCTCACTACTTGCCTCCTGGGCTCAAGCAATTCTCCTACTTCCGCCTCCCGAGTAGCTAGGACTACAGGCCCATGACCCCACGCCCGGCCAATTTTTTTTGTTTTTTTGTATTTTAGTAGAGATGCGGTTTCACTATGTTGTCCAGGCTGGTCTTGAACTCCTGAGCTCAGGCAGTCTGCCCACCTCGGCCTCCCACAGGGCTAGGAGTACAGGTGTTAGCCATCGTGCCCGGCCCGGATTTGCCATCTTGCTCATCCTCTGTATTCCTCACATTAGAGTAGAGAGTTGATCCTCAGTAAATCAGCAAATAATGCTTTTGATATTAAGAATATTCAATCCATAATGTCCCGGACTGAGAAATGAGCTTCTAACCTTCTCAGGCTGCTAATCGTCTTCCTGAATTGGTTGCAGTCTTATCGCTTGCTCTCACTTGAAAGCATTCCCGTGAGTATTTGTCTATACTATCATTCTAAAACGTGTTAGCTTGCATTTCATTTTTTTTAAAATGCTAGTGGAGCACATTGCTTTTTTTCACTTACTTTGAAATGTTTTAAAATGATTATAGTCATAATTATTTTTCAGTAGAAAATGAGCCTTTTTACTAAAATCATAGCACTTTTCAAAGTTTTATTGCTTCCAGATTGAATATGTAGATCTAACTTTCCGTAAATTTTTCATTTTTCATTTAGGAAAAGGGTCCCATTTGTAGCAACTTTTATTATATGTATTAGTAAATTACTGAAGTTACTATTAGAACTGTTAAACTCTGCAAAGTTGTTATGCCTTGTTATATTTCTAACTTAAAATATAAAAGTATGACCGAGTGCAGTGACTCATGCCTGTAATCCCAGCACTTTGGGAGGCTGAGGCAGATGGATCACCTGAGGTCAGGAGTTCAAGACCAGCCTGGCCAACACGGTGGAACCCCGCCTTTTCTAAAAATACAAAAATTAGCTGGGCATGGTAGTGCACACCTGTAATCCCAGCTATTAGGGAGGCTGAGGTAGGAGAATTGCTTGAACCCAGGGGGCACTCCAGACTGGGTGACAGTGTGAGACTCCGTCTCAATCAATCAATTAATCAATAAGTCAATAAATTAAAGTAAAGTAAAATAAAAAAGCACATCAGTTGCTTTAGATAAGAAGTTGAAAATTTTAGATCATCTAAATTTTGGATGAGCACAGCAGGATAGGGTATGTATGGATATTTATGTAGAATTTTTAAAAAAGTCAACCAGATGTTATTGTCAGTATCATAGGAAATCAACATGTGCATGAATGAAGGAAGCAAGCTAAGATTAAAAAGCTTGATTTTTGTCAGGTCCCTCATTTGTGTGACTCCCTTATTTTTTCTAGCAGTGGAAATAGAGTGTGGAGACAGAGGGTAGGAGCTAGTATAGGCAACAAAAGTGAAAAATTGGAAATTGGGGCATAAAGGAAATCTTTGCTTTATTTTGCCTTCTCTGTCCCTGTGAACCTCATCCTTTTTGACAGTCCCTTGGCAAATTTTATCTTCCAAGGCCAAGAGTTAGATGCTGCTTAGCAGTTCTTTTATAAATTATATCATTTTAAAGATACTCCTATCAGATTATCCTTAGCTTGAAGGTTTGAAATCCTCCCTCAGGCTAAACACATCTTAGAAAGAACTGTCTGACCCTGTGATATTTTACTGATACTTTCTTTTTAAAATGTATCTTGTCTTTCTTGTTATTTGCCATCAGTCAGACATATGATGGTGACTGATAACCTTTAAGGGGAATCTAATTTTCTTTGAGGTTATATTCTTGAATTTATTATCATTTTAAAAAGTAATTGTTTCTTTTTTTTTTTCCTCCCCGCCTTGTAACACTTTGGCTTTGGGAAAACTAAGTCAGATTTTTACACCTTATTTCTGTAATGTACAGAATTTATCAGCCTCTACTTCAGTCCTGGAAACATAGACTATCTACAAATATTTAAATGGATATTTCAAACTCATTATTTCATTATAACCTGACAACTCAGCTGTCAGGTGACAGTGAAAGCAAGTCCTAGTCCACAGCCTCCATTAAGAATTTATTAAGCAATCTGGCACAGTCCCCCTGTTTTTGTAAGGTGGGTGGAGTCCTCGTTCTCTCTTTTTGGGTGGTGAAATCAAACCTTGTATGAAAGGTTCACTTGAGCCAGATGAAGTAATATAGTATCTCACTATAGATAATACATTCTCCGACAACCAGAATTCCTTACCTAGTGTCTGTTATGGACAGCAGGAACCTTAATCTCTGTCATGAGCCCAGAATGTGACACCAGCCTATTCTGGAGAGGGTGGGAGAATCTATGATATATTGGAAAGAGCTCTGCATTTGGAGTATGGAATCACAGCCACTGTGTTTTCTAGCTGCCTGACTTGAGTAAATGAGATGAGATCTTAGAGATGATGTCTTTTCTGCAGCGAGAGTGGGTCAGGGACCAAGCCAGAATCGCATCTTTATTGATATAGTTGAGTTCTAACCAAAGTGTGTTCTGTGAACCAGTTAACTACTGATTGCTCATCTGTGTTGAGTACACACATTGAGGGCAAGCATTTTAGAGACTTTAAGGCAGTTTAACATCACCGCAGTGAGTTATAATTCATTTTCACTGTGTTTTACACATACACTGGTTTACAAGAGGTTGGAAATAAAAATCCTGCTTTGTCACTATAGATAGTTTGAGAAACACTGATTTAGGCTAGTGTGTTGCAAGATTCTTTACTCTGTTTTGGAAAATATTTTAGCCAATCTGCTTATCTTGAGTGTCCCTTCTTTAACTGAGACCCTATTTCTACCCTATTTTATGGTGTTAACTACTTGTGATTAGTAGTTGACCAGTAGTTTCAAAAATGGAAACTTATTATTTACTATGCTAATTAGCAAAGCCTCTAGTGTTGACTAAAGATAAAAGATAGCTTAAATATACACAGCAATCTCCTCTGGAAGGTGGCCTTTCTGATTAAATACTGGCTAAGAGTGTGACTGCCCTTAACAGTTGTAGCTTACATCAAGTCACACAATTCATATGATACTCGCTATATTATATTGTTTCAAAAGTAAATTTACAGTTGTCCTAACATGGCTCTCGTGAAACTTAAAATCTAGGTGTTATAACTGTTATATTGGCACATCCCTAAGATGAATACAGAGCTATGGTTATTATTCATGTTCTTCTGTAAGCTTCATGGGTGGCAGGAACCTCAATCTCTGTCATGAGCCTAGAATGTGACACCAGCCTGTTCTGGAGAAGGTGGTAGAATCTAGATAAACTGGAAAGAACTCTGCACTTGGAGTGTGGGGTCACAGCCACTGCCGTTTCTAGCTGCATGACTTGAATAAATGAGATGAGCTCTTAGAGATGACGGCTTTTCTGGCATGGGTATAATGCTACCTACTGAATGTGTAGCTTGTCACATTAATACATATGTTCTTTTGAATCTCGATGCTACTATATCTTCTATTCTACTGACATTTTCGGAGACCCTTCTACCCTTGATTTCTTTTTATCCTTTCTACTGTTTAGGCAAGAAATTTGCTGGGACTAGAATGCAAGGTTACAACTTTATGCTATTCAACGTTGGTTCTTCTATTTCCTATTTTACCTGTTCAGTTGAAGTGAAGGTTTGACAAACAAAAAAGAATCCATCTTCATCTCTCCTCTAGCTTTCAACACCGTGTCGTTCTCACAGTATTCACTCCATGAATGTTTGTTAAGTATTTCAGTTGACAGCAGTGTTTCTTAAATGCAAAAAAAAAAAAAAATTCTGGCTAAACTGGAATATAGTTCTAATTGCTTCTCTTACTGTAGATGATTGTTTTGTAGGAAAAAGAATATGATTGTTTGGACCGTGAATGAAGTGAAAGTTATATGAAACAATTAAATGTGTGAAATTGAAGCATTTTTGGCAATTCTGAACTGCATTTTTACTCTTTTTATCCACAAACCAGTTGTCCAGAAATTTACAGCCTTTTTTATGTCTTCAATGGAATTCCAGAATATCTTATTTACACTTAAATACTGTACAAATGAAATTTAAAGTACTGTTTATTTCTAGTGCATTATAATACTGTATTTGAGAAAGATCATTCATAGGAACAGTGGATGGCACTGTTGGTTCATACCTGCAAAGTAATTACCCTTAAGTTGCAGAACTTCAAATGCTGGCTTAGTGAATGCTTTTAAAGAGAGCAGCTCAGTCAAAAAGCTTGGACATATTAGAATTTAGTGTTACATTTTGTAAACTTTTTAGTCATTATTTTATATAAACTTTGAAATGAATATATGTAACTTTCTTAGTTACTAGCATAGAGAAATGACTAATTCTAAAAAATCATTTCAAATTCTAGCATGTTGTAGGATTCTTTCTCAGAAATACATCTTATCAGATTTCTAACAAAACTATTTAGTTTGAAGAAGGGAGAATGAATTTGGGTAAAAAGTAAAAATTTAAAGGTACTCAAATTTAGGCGCACCATTAAAGAATTCTTAGTTTAAAGTTAATTGAGTGGAACGGTCAACACTTTCTTCAGGTTAGTTCATGGAGTGGGTATGCATTGACAGAACAATTTAGAGATGCCTTTATAGTTGAGAAAGTTCATTATATTATGTTTTAAAATCAGCTTATTTATTTTGTATGTTTGCTTTTTAGAAGACCAAAGAGCCCTGCAACTGGACGTTGATTTGTTTTTTTGTTTGTTTAATTTTTTGTAGAGACAGGATCTCACTTTGTTGCACAAGTTGGTCTTGAACTCTGGCTTCAGGCAATCCTCCTGTATTGGCCTCTCAAAGCTAAGGGATTACAGGTGTGAGCTGCCACACGTAGCCTGGGCATTGAGTTGTTAAACAAATGTAGTCGAACCTTTATTAAAGGCTGAAAATAAAAAGATGAGTTCATGTGTTACCTACCCTTGAGAATCCCATAGAACAGAGTTAAACAAGCACAAAACAATTAAGTTACAAGCTCACATTGTAAGATGGACTGTTTGGATGAGTTGGAGAGGGCTTCCATGGAAAGTAATATTTAGGTTGTGTCTTAAAATTTATTTTATAGGTGCATTTAAAGACAATTTAAGCTGTGGTGGGATGGGGGGAACCGAAACAAAACCCATAAGCAGTGGTTATTGTATTGTGAAAAACTATGTCTTGTACAGAGAATGATGAGTCACTGTGGTGGTGTTTTGAATAAGGGAATAGTCCGAGAAAGGTCGCTTGATAATGCTTGAGCTCAGATCTTTGTGACGCTGTATTTTTCTCAGCCACCTTGCCAACCAGGGACCTTTATGGCCAATAAACCGTAAAGTCGATGTCCCCTAGCTCCATTTTCTGCCCCTGGGTTGTTTAGTTAATTAAAAGGAAACCCAGTTAGAGCTAAAGTTTGAGATGCCTATTCAATCTGAGAAACATACCGTAGGCAGCAGAGTTTGACAGAGATAATGGGGAACATGGGCTAATGTAGTGAGTCCATCAAGTGGAGGTAGGCTGGAGAATTTCTGCTGCATATCTATATTGAATAGTCAGATGACTCCTAAGATGCATCCATTTTGTCTGATGGAATTGAATTTGAATTTTCTATAGTGATTATTTTAAAGGATGGGACTGCTAGATCATATAGAGATACATACCACTGTGCCTTCCTTTTCTGTCTTGTTTCTCCACTTCTACTGGAACTAAGGTACGTGAAAGTGAGTTGCACTTGGAAGGGCACAGTAGGAGCAGATCATTGGATGTATCCAAAGAGCCACCATCTGTCAGCTTTCCTGTTGCTTTAAGAAAACTTGTTTTCCAGCCCTATCAAGAGAGAAGAAAAAACCCTGAAACTTGTGTAGCCCAACTTTAATTACATATAATTGAATACGCATGTGATTGTGGATGAGTGCCTGTCAGTTTTTTCCAATACAAGAATAATATATATCCCATATTTATTTTTGAAACCACTTTGCTTTTATTTTACTGCATCTCAGCATGGTAGCACCAGTTGTTTTATTTTTTTCTAACCCTGACAAAGCAGAATGTTTTGTTTGGCTTTTTAGAAAGGCAATAGTGCATGTAGTTAAGACCTCATTTACTTGATCTGATGAAACAGTCTCTGAGGAGTGTCTATTTTTTTGTAAAACCACTAAGAAAACTGGGTTTAAGACAGGGTCATTTAAAAAAATCCTGGTTTCAGTTTTTGAACAATGTATGCACCTTTGTGATTTATAATGTATATTTTTGTGGTATTTTTTAGGTTAACCTTAAAGTAAGTATTAATTGTGAGATCATATAGGTTTACAAAGATCTTTCTCCCTTGTGAAATATATTTTATGTACTGTTCTGTTACTGCTCTTGAGGAAAACCTAAACTTTCTGGATGGAATTTCTAGTCTGTTCTCCTCCCCCACTTTCTCCCATCTCTGTTATTTTTTTCTCCTATGCGTCCATATAAGTTTATGAGAACAAGGTATGCAAGGATGGATTTATTTATTTAGGACCAGGAGCCCCTTGTAACTGGAAGATATCCTCTATCAAGATTGGTGGTCTGTTTTATTCATTGGTTTGTTTTATTCTCTATTCATTCACTCATTGACTCAACAGACATTTGCAGAACATCTATATGTATCTGATACTCTACCAAGTGCAATAAGAAAAATAAGACCTGGTAGTGTATCACTGCTCTTGGGAGCCTTACAGTCTAGGGTAGTTTAGTTAACTGGTGATTAATTTTGTTTTAGTTTACATGAAATATAATAGTAGTTTTATATGTGTAGGACTTAAAGTTGTGTACCTAGAAATTTACCGTAAACATGGAGAATGTATAAAATAGGACTGGTTTCATATATGATAGCTGAAAGTGGGCTCATACGGTAATAGTGTTCAACATGTTAACCAGCAGCACGCTTTTTAGTAGTTTGTCACTGTTGAAAATTCCGTCACCACCATCACAGTTGTTCTCACTCTGGAATTCAGGCAACCCAGGATCCTTTCAGTGTAGGTTTCTGTGCTTACTCCTAAAATTAACACCCTTAATTTCACTTCCAAAAAAATTGCAATTGTTAAAGCCCGTTTCTGTCTGCTTCAGCTTTCTCCTTCTTATTTCTACTATTGGACTTAATTTTTAATTTTTCCTACTTGAATTCTCAATTATATGCAAAGGAAGAAGGCAAAGCAACAAAAATAATGACAAAGTGTCAGTAGTGGCACTGACATTGACACATTGAACACATCTCGGAAAAAGAGATGTCAAATGCACGTGAGGATGGAGTATGGTTGAGATTCTGCTACTGCGGAAGGCAAATTTTCCTGATGTCTCCATGATGCCTAATAGTGGCAGCGTGATGGTTGGCATAATTAGAGTCTTCTGTGTAAGTGAGTTCACTTGCACTTACATATTTTGCAGTTATTTGTCAGTTATTTACCAAATGATTATTTATCAAATAATTTATCAAATAACTAAATTTCTTAATTTTTTTGGAGATATGTCATCCAAATATTCTATTTGGAATATACCTAATATACTTTAACACTCCATTAAGTTTAGATTTGTATAGTAGATATTCAAAGATGAATGATGGAAGAAAGAATAATGTAGACATTTCAGAAATTGTTCTTAATTTAATTATAAATTTAATTCTCTCATATATATATATGTACCCTATTTCAGAATCCAACTGTGACTGACCCTCATGCATAGCATATTTTCTGATGTACTTTACAAACGCTTATTTGAACAGCATCAGTGCAGCTTGCCTAATTTCTTAGTTTCTTTTGTTAAATCCCAATACTGCTTTGCTTATACATATATGTATCTTAAAGGTTTCTAAGCTTAAGAGACACGAGACCCTAGACAACTTTGACTGATCTTTTAATGTCTGTATTTCCTGTCCCCTTATCTTGTAGTTTTTTTAAATCTTCTTTAAATTATTGTTTTGTTCTCTTCCTATTTTTCCATTTTCTATACCTGCTGTCTTTTGAACATACATTTTTGACTTTTATATAATAATGATGTTTTATGAAAAGCCTCTTTCTTTTGGTATAGATAAGAAAGAAGTAGTTGAATTTGAATATATCCACTGTAAATATTGGATTTGTCTGTTGTAACACTGCCTTGCCAAGTGTTTGGACAGATAGTGGAACAGCATGACAGTTCACACATTGGGCAGTAGTTTGATTTAAGCTATTTATTTATGGGTTACACTGCTTAAGATCTCTTGCCAACTGATGAGAATGGTCTGAGGCCTTTTTTTATTTTACTTTATAAGGGATGCTGAAAATACCCTGTCAATTAGGGATAGACTTTGCAAAATATTTAATAAGTTTCTCTATTGTAGCCCCGTGGCCAAATACCTACTACTCACACACTTTCTTAATACAAATCTATTCATAGACAAGTAAAAATCTTTTTGGCAGATTCACAGATTTATAGACTGTTAGAGCTAGAAAGAATTTTAGCAATGTGAAATCTTTTCATAGATGATAAGACTGAGGCCCTGAGGACTCAAAGTCTGGTGGCCCACAGATTGCACTCACTTAGAGGAGAATAAGAGTCATGACCTACACAGGTTACTCTGACAGGTTGTACACCTTCGTCTTGAGGATTTTAGGGTTGGTGAAAGGATTAGAAAGCGGCTTTTGTTTGTGGTCTGCAAGACATCATATAAATGATGTTTGATTTTAACTTGTATTAAAACATACATAGGTCAAAGTACCAGAAACTGGTATCACTGTGACCAATACTGTTTGGTGGATCAAAGGAAAACAGTAAGATCATCTATTAAGTGAATTTGATGACCTGGGATAAAGAGGCTATTGAGACTTCTGTTTTGATGTGAGAAGATCTTTGGAAAAACTCTGGACTTCATATCACCTTGTTTTCCTCTTCTATTCACTCATTATTTGCCTTTCCATCTACATTTCTGGTTCCACATTTACCTTCCTTTAATTCCTATAGGTTTGCATATTTGTATTTCTAGTACCTAATAGTGACTAGCGTATGGGAGCTCTCAATAAAAATGTTTTTATGACTCGGTTTCTAAATGCTAATGGTATGTTTTCATTCTAAAGTCTCTTTTGCTGTTTCTTGAGTCTTGAATATCTAGCCTTTCTCAGTTCATGTTTTCTGAGAATATTAAGCCTAAACACATGTGATTGAATGTCCTAAGGCATCCATTGCTTATAATTAACCGTTCTCCTAGGCATCTAGAATGGTATTAGCTGCATACTATCCTTGAGAAAATTAAAAAGCAGTCACTCAGATTATTTCCTGCAGTGCGTAATTCTCTTGGACTAGTGGTTGAGAAAGACTGATTTATTCATGTCATCAGATATTCCAAATAACCATCTTAAAGCTTACTTTTCTAAGAAATGCCATCATTGATTGACTTCATTTTAATATTAATTGTTCTTTTACTTCATGTTTTCTTAGTACATAGACTTGGTGTTTACTACGTGCTGTTGCTAAATTGGTATTATGTTGAATGGGTTATAGTAAATTTGGTTTATTCTTTAAAAAGAAACATAAGCAAAAAGTATATAATAGATTTCTCATGTTGCTGTTTTTTCTCTTGAAAAGCACATGGTACCTGAATGTCAAATTGGTCATTGCTTGGGTGGGCTTCCATGTAAGACTTGTTAGGTCTGTGACAACACAAGTCCCAAGGGCAGAGGAAAGAGACTGGAACTGGTAGATTAAGCATGCTTAATGCTGATGTGGCCACTTAAAAGTGACGCTTGGAAGTCGGCCCTCTATTTAGGCATGGCATCTAAGGCTCATAACTGTCAGTGTTAGATATATATGTATATGTATATGTATATTTATGTATATGTGTGTGTTAGATATATCAGGGCCCAGTTTTATGAAAATGCAGATAGAAAACTGTGCCTATTCACAGATGACATGACTGTCTACATAGAAAATCTCACGTTGTCTGCAGTAAAACTTCTAGAACACATAAGTGAATTTAGCAAGGATAAAACATAAACCCATGAAAATAAACCATATTTCTGCATATCAGCAATGTGTAGTTGAAAAGGGAAATGGAAAATAATTTTATGCATTAGCTCTAAGTAAAATTCTTAGGTAAAAATCTAACAAATCGTGTATAGGATATGTATGTGGAAATTTATAAAACAGAAGAAATCGAAGAAGATCTGAATAAATCATGCACTGTTCAGGAATTAGAATATTCATTATAGTAAATGACAATTCTCAAATTGATATCGAGATTTAAAGTAATTTGAATACAAATTCCAGTAACAGTTTTCTTGTAAAAGTGGAGACACTGATGCTAAATTTTATATAGAAAGGCAAAGGAAGTAGAGTTATCTAAAGCAGTTCTGAAAAAGAGTAAGGTTGGAGAAATTACCCCACCCTATTTTAAGATGTATCATAAAGTAGCAGCAATCAAGCAGTGTGGTAGTCATGAAGGGATGGACACGTTAAATCACTGGAAGGAGACTAACCACAAGTCCGGGAATGTCAGACACATGCAAATATCAGCAGTGGTTTTTGACAAAGGTCCAAAGTCAGACACATGCAAATATCAGCAGTAGTTTTTGACAAAGGTCCAAAGTTCATTTAAGGGAGAAGGCAGTGTTTTCATCAAACTGCACTGGAGCAATTGGATATCCATAAGGAAAAAGAACAAAACTTTGACCCAAATGTTACATGTATACAAAAGTTAACCCAAAAGGGATCCAAGTTCAAAATGTAAAATATAAAAACTTTTTTCTTATTCAATTTGTGAAAATAAAAAAATTTATTTTCTTAAATTGAATAAGAAAAAACATTTATTGTTGATGGTTCCACATACAAATATATGTGCTAAATTCATAGAACCCTATACCTTCCAGAAAACCAAATTTGTGACAGTTTTAAAAAAATTTATTCTGCAAAGAAAAAAATATTTATTAAGAAATATTTTGGTGGAGAACTGGGGTAGATTGAAAATTGTGTTAAAAGGTTTGCATCTCATTTAAAATGAGACAGAGAGGAAAATGGTCCTGGGCCCATATATTTGAGAAGAACTGAGCTTTTGGACTATTGCTAAGAGTAAATGAAGTATGACTGAACTTATCCTCAGTAACGAACGGACATTTGTCACCTGTGGGTAATATGAGACAATTAGTAAGACAGTTACCATACCTACTGTATACCCCTAAAATAAAAAGTAAAAAAGAATTTTTGGAGAGATCCAAGATGGCCACGTAGCAGCAGCTCAGGATTGTAGCTCCCAGTGAAAGCGCAGAGAGCGAGTGGACGCCACAATTGCAGACGAATTTTTGATGCCCACAGACTGGGAGATTCCCGGCGAAAGAGCCACACGGGTCACCAGCGCGACTCTTTTGGCCGGCGCGGCGCTTCTCGGCGCGGAGTGTATGGGACTGGGTGCCCTTTTAGTCGGGCTCGGCCGGTCCCATCCCCATAAGGAGAACAGCAATTGGAAGCGCTGAGGACTGAGAACAAGCACAGCTGAACCCGAGAAGGCCCAGCTCTGTGGGGAAGGGGCGCCCCCCCGAAGGAAAACTAAGAAACAGAAAAAACTTCATCACCAACAAGCCAGACGTCCACTCAGAGACGCAATCTGAAAGTCGGCAATTACAAAGATGACAGGTGGATAAATCCACAAAAATGGGAAGAAACCAGTGCAAAAAGGCTAAGAACACCCGAAATCAGAATGCCTCTCCTCCTACAGAGGATCGCAGCTCCTCATCAGCAAGAGAACAAAGCTTGACGGAGGATGAGTGTGAGGAACTCACAGAATCAGGCTTCAGAAGGTGGATAATAAGAAACTTCTGTGAGCTAAAAGAACATGTTCTAACCCAATGCAAAGAAACTAAGAACCTTGAAAGAAGATTTAACGAAATGCT
>CAUYQU010064718.1:0-22128 GCA_963574635.1 Cheracebus regulus | reverse complement strand
CCAATCACCGTCCTCTACGTAAAGTGGGCTGAGTGGTGCTCTTCCATCGGGGTGGCAACTACCGGCAGTCCTCTCCAATTGTGTAATCAGGCGGGCCGGCGCCATCTTAATGGCGCAGCTAAATTTTGCTCCCACACCAGGCACTGGAGTTTTTGCACTGAATTGGACCTAACTTATTTCTCCTTTGATCTAAAGACCACCAGGCCTCATCTGGACCTCTAGAGCCATTCTAGACAAGAGTAGATCACTTGGGTATTTCTTTATTGGTCTAGGCACTGTGGATGCTGACAGAGGGAAAAGCAGATCTTTTCTGTGTAAATGATTTCATGTCTCAAGAAATTCTGTTCTGTGTTCAGCTGACAAACCTGACTGTGCACATGAAGAACTACTGAAGCGCAAACTGTAACCAGGCTTCTGTGTAGCAAGGACTATTCCAGAGAACACTGAATATGGGCTTAGAATCAAACTTTATGCTTCTCATATGTACCTTAATGCACGTTGCCTCATTATAAGTTTAGATTCATTGCTTGTTAGAGTTGGAAAAGACCTTGGAGACTTTCTGGTCTGGCTGGTTAATTTCTAGACAAACTGAGACCCAGGAAGGTGATGTGACCAGAATGTGGTCATACTGTCAGAAACAGAACCAGCTCATTGATGCCTCTCCTGTGGGACTGTTCTAGGCTCTGGCACTGTCTCCCTACACATATGAGTGCTGGCTGTGCCCCCATACTGGGTACCCTGCATTGTACTAAGGAGGCCTGGGATGCTCTTAAGAAAATACCTTCAGGACCAGCCTGGGTAACATGGTAAAATCCTGTCTCTACAAAAAGATACCAAAATTAGCTGGGTGTGGTGGTGGCACATGCCTGTGGTCCCATCTGCTTGAAAGACTGAGGTGAGAGGATCACTTGAGCCCAGGAGGCAGAGGTTGCAGTGAGCTGAAACCACACCACTGCACTCCAGCCTGGGTGACAGAAAGGAGAGACCCTGCATTTGTTTGTTTGTTTGTTTATAAGGATTCAAGGAAAAACTCACTTCACAATGAATATCAACATGTAGTACTTAATCTTTAAAAAAACAGCAACGAAAGTAGCCTACAGACTTAAGAGGTTAGTTGATTTAGGTACCGAAGTCTTAGCTCCTCAGTTGCCCACTGAGCTCCATCTTCTGGCAGCAAAGAGATGTGATTTGAAGCATAGGATTTTGAATTCTGGTCATTTCCTGAAGCGGTCTATACTCTGTAACACAAGATCTCTAAATATACAGTAATATGGTACGTGTGTGTGTGTGTGTGTGTGTGTGTGTGTGTGTGTATGTGTGTGTGTGTGTGTGTATATATATATATATTAACACATGTATATACATGTGGATAGATTAATAACAAGATGACATATTTGATGTTCCTTTAACAAATGAGGAAATCAAATCCAAAAGTATTTAATGACTTCTCTGAAGTCTTACAGTTAGATGTCTCAGAGCTAAGATACAAGCTAATCTGGATTGCTTGTGCAATTCCACTAATCAATATGTATTTCTATTTGTGTGCACCTTTATGGATATATTTTGGTGAACTTGGTGTTAATGATTTTGACTGAGAACATTTTTAAAATCGTACTTTAAGTTCTGGGGTATATGTGCAGAATATGCAGGTTTGCTACATAGGTATACACATGCCATGGTGGTTTGCTGCATCCATCACCCTGTCATCTATGTTAGGTATTTCTCCGAATGCTCTCCCTCCCTAGCCCCCCACCCCCCAACAGGCCCCAGTGTGTGATGCTCCCCTCCCTGTGTCCATGTGTTCTCATTGTTCAACTCCCACTTATGAGTGAGAACATGCGGTGTTTGGTTTTCTGTTCCTGTGTCAGTTTGCTGAGAATGATGGTTTCCAGCTTCATCCATGTCCCTGCAAAGGACATAAACTCATCCTTTTTAATGCCTACATAGTTTTCCGTGGTGTATATGTGCCACATTTTCTTTATCCAGTCTATCATTGATGTGCATTTGGGTTGGTTCCAAGTCTTTGCTATTGTGAACAGTGCTGCAGTAAACATATGTGTGCGTGTGTCTTTATAATAGAACAATTTATAATTCTTTGGGTTTATACCCAATACTGGGATTGCTGGGTCAAATGGTATTTCTGGTTATAGATCCTTGAGGAATCGCCACACTGTCTTCCACAATGGTTGAACTAATTTACACTCCCACCAACAGTGTAAAAGCGTTCCTATTTCTCCACATCTTCTCCAGCATCTATTATCTCCTGACTTTTTAATGATCGCCATTCTAACTGGTGTGAGATGGTGTATCTCAATTGTGGTTTTAATTTGCATAATGACCTGTGATGATGAGCTCTTTTTCATATGTTTGTTAGCTGCATAAATGTCTCCTTTTGAGAAGTGTCTGTTCATAACCTTTGCCTACTTTTTGATGGGCTTGTTTTTTTCTTGTAAATTTGTTTAAGCTCTTTGTATATTCTGGATATTTGTCCTTTGTCCGACTGGATAGACTGCAAAAATTTTCTCCCATCCTGTAGGTTGCCTGTTTACTCTGATGATAGTTTCTTTTGCTGTACAGAAGCTCTTTAGTTTAATTAGATCCTATTTGTCTATTTTGGTTTTTGTTGCCATTGCTTTTGGTGTTTTAATCATGAAGTCTTTGCCCATGCCTATGTCTTGAATGGTATTGCCTAGGTTTTCTTCTAGGGTTTTTATGGTTTTAGGTCTTATGTTTAAATCTTTAATCCATCTTGAGTTAATTTTTGTATAAGGTGTAAGGAAGGGATCCATTTTCAGCTTTCTGCCTATGACTAGCCAGTTTTCCCAACACTATTTATGAAATAGGAAATCCTTTCCCCATTGCTTGTTGTCAGGTTTGTCAAAGATCAGATGGTTGTAGGTGTGTGGCATTACTTCTGAGTCCTCTGTTCTGTTCCATTGGTCTATATATCTGTTTTGGTACCAGTACCATGCTGTTTTTGTTACTGTACCCTTGTAGTATAGTTTGAAGTCAGGTAGCATGATGCCTCCTGCTTTGTTGTTTTTTTTTGTTGTTGTTGTTGTTGTTTGTTTGCTTAGAATTGTCTTGGCTATGCGGGCTCTTTTTTGGTTCCACATTAAATTTAAGGTGTTTTTTTCCAGTTCTGTTAAGAAAGTCAGTGGTAGCTTGATGGGGATAGCATTGAATCTGTAGATTACTTTGGGCAGTATGGCCATTTTCATGATATTGATTCCTCCTATCCATGAGCATGGAATGTTTTTTCCGTTTGTTTGTGTCCTCTCTTATTTCCTTAAGCAGTCATTTTTAGTTCTCCTTGAAGAGGTCCTTCACATCCCTTGTAAGTTTTATTCCTAAGTATTTAATTATCTTTGTAGCAACTGTGAATGGGAGTTCACTCATGATTTGGCTCTCTGTTTGCCTGTTATTGGTATATAGGAATGCTTGTGATTTTTGCACATTGGTTTTGTATCCTGAGACTTTGCTGAAGTTGCTTATCAGCTTAAGGAGATTTTAGGCTGACACAATGGGGTCTTCTAAATATACAATCATGTTGTCTGCAAACAGAGACAATTTGACTTCCTCTTTATCTATTTGAATACTCTTTATTTATTTCTCCTGCCTGATTGCGCTGGCCAGAACTTCCAATATTATGTTGTATAGAAGTGGTGAGAGAGGCCATCTTTGTCTTGTGCTGATTTTCAAAGGGAATGCTTCCACTTGTGATAAGGCAGAAGGTCTAATAGAGCTGATAAACACAGTCTTGCTTACAGATGGCAAAACTAAAAGAGCACCCTGTAACGCATGGCCATTGGGGCTTCAGGAGCTGTAAGCATTCACCCCTAGACACTGCTGTGGGGTCAGAGGCCCACAGCGTGCCTGTCTGCATGCTCCCCTAGGTGTTTGAACAGCTGGGCACTGAGGAAGTGAGCCACTCCCCCTGTCACATGCCCTGCAAGTGGGATAAGGGAACTTTTCACATTTCACAAGTAACAAGTGACTTATAAGCCATGCTGGTTGTTTGAACTTTCTCCTGTACTACAGGAAGCCAGTGCTGGATTTCAAGCTAAGAAGTGTGATCATTTCTATATTTTGGAAAGATCACTCAGGAGACAGCATGGAAAACAGACAGGAAGAGAGTGAGACCAGAGGGAGGTGGGGAGAACAATTAGTGGTTATAAATTGCTAGTGATCATCTGTGAGATAGGAATAATAATGCCTACTTTATAAGGCTGTTGGAGAATGAAATAACACCTGTGAATGTGCCTGTTTATTAAAATGAAAGCTATTAATACCGTCTGGCCAATATTTCAAAGCTATTACTGTTCTTGTGACTGACAGTATCCCAATTTTCTCAGCATTTTCCCCACACTGCTTATAATGTGAGAAAACAAGAATTTGACCCTAGTAAGGAGGAAATGATTTTTTTTTTAATTTTGAAAAACATAAGCGTTTACTTAGACAAACAGGAATGTCTGCCAAGACATCAGAATATTCTTCAGTTATTTTTGAGACAATTCCATGCCAGGGAACCACAGCCTCCCTTTTTGTATGAATAAAATTTCAATGTTCTGGGCTGCTTAGAGTGACAGTGGTGGGTGGTGAGAGACCTGGTCCTCTACGGCCTTTGCCATAGAGAGACCTTTCCCATACTAGCCTGTGAATCCGGAAGTGCCTGAAAAAAGGGACGGCAAGCTGGCTGTGGCTCATTGACATAACTTCCTCCACCTTGTACATTGCAGGGCGATTTGTGCCTCGCCACCCACACTCATCCTCTCTCATTTTTTTTGAGACAGAGTCTCGCTCTGTGGCCAGGCACCAGGCTGGAGTGCAGTGGCGTGATCTCGGCTCCCTGCAAACTCCGCCTGCCGGGTTCAAGCAGTTCTCCTGCCTCGGCCTCCGGAGCAGCTGGGACTACAGGCATGCGCCACCATGCCCAGCTAATTTTTGTATTTTTAGTAGAGACAGCGTTTCACCATGTTGGCCAGGATGGTCTTGATCTCTTGACATCGTGATTTGCCCGCCTCGACCTCCCATAGTGCTGGGATTACAGGTGTGAGCCACCGCGCCTGGCCTCATCGTCTCTTAGAATCACGTTGACTCTTGTCTCTCCCTTCTGGTTGTATTTGCCTCCATCCCTTGTCTTCCTTTGGCATCCATAACCTGAGCAGGTCAATGCCCATTTCTAGAGAATGGCAAAACCAAGGGAGGGGATTTTCTGGTCTTTTCCTTCCTCCGAATACCTCATGATCGCTGCCACGGATGCCCTGCAGATCAGTAACATGATGGAAGGAGAAAAAGTGAGAAACGCTCAACGAACGTTTTTCTCCTCTGCTCTTCTCTTTTGTGCTTTGCTTTTTCTTTTTTTAAATTTTCCTCATTTGCCATGGAGTTAAAAATGTGTGGATTCTTGAACTGGGGAACATTAGGCTAGAGGGAAAGATGTTAGTCTCGCTTCACAGAAGCATGTGACCCTCTGGGTCCTGATGTTCCCTTACAAAGCTTGGGGGCTTTGTAATGGGGCTTACTTACATATTCAGTATCAGTTATTTACTTATTTTTTGCATGAATTAATTTTAAAATGTTTTCTTGGCTTTTTCTGGAGTTTTCTTGCTTGGCTGTCAGTTACCATGTGAGAGAAGTCTGCTTCAATGCGCATGTGCTGTTTTCCCCGTCAACTTGACTCTCTCTGCCTGGACCCACTTCCCTCTATCCACTTATCTGCATTATTGGAGATTACGGAGGCCTTCTCGTAGGTTACCGTATAAACCATTACCCTCTGTATATAGATGTGTTAGCTCATGCTTGCTTTGGGCCTGGTAAATGATAAGTGATGAAAATTAAGTTGAGGTTCTTTTTATAACCCGAAATTTCCTTCGGTGACATTATTATGGCTTTGAATTATGCACATTTTGGGACAGTTTGCTGTTTGAGAGTGAACATCCCTTATGTATGAAGAGGCTCTTGGCCACGCTTTGGAAAGACTGAGCATTGACTTGCTAGGATGTCGCTGTGCAAGTTGGCAGAATCTCCATTCTCCATTTGCCTGTAACTGGCATCTGTGCCTCTTTCCTCTGTTCACTTGATTCTCTTTTTTGCTGACACTAGCAGATACCGGCTGAGGAGAGGCTCTTTCTAATTACTCCTGGACTTCTCCCTGTTCCTTCTGCTTTTCAACATCTCTTTTTCTGATTGAGTTTGACCCACTGGAATTTCGTCTGCTAGAATGTTTACAACCAGGTATCTTTAGTACATCCACTGAATTCAAGATAATTCAGCAAATCTCTGCACCCACTGAAGTGGATATTATATTGTTAATGATGGCATTAATACCTTGATTTTAGGTTTATAACTTTATAGAAATAACTGAATTTAGATGAGCTCTTGGATATTCTCATAACTTAGTTAATATGAAGTTATAGTGTAATTGCTTTAACATGGGCTTGGGAGTGAGACTAGACTTAGATTGAATCTCAGCAATGACAGTTATGAGTTTTGTGATCTTGGAATACTTAACCTCATGGGATCTTAGTCTCCTTCTTCATTTTCTCCTCTTTTAAAAATTTGGGAAAATAATGCCTACTTCATAGGCTGGTTGTTAATAGTAAGTGAAATAATTAAAAATACTTAGTACAGTCTAACACTTTGTTAACAATAAATGGTGTAATAAAACAGCTATGGAAGCAAGGTCTAACAAAAGTTACAAAATTAGCTCATGACTAGCTTCATATTTTTGACATCCCAGGGGACTGAGGAAACTGCACTTATCACAGAAGAGTCACAGCTGAAATGTTTGAGAAAACAATATAAGAGAGGTTGTCAAAATTCCCAAACATATAAATTGCGGAAGATGTCATCTATCAACTGGAAAGCTTGACTTCAATGCACAGCCAAATTCTGGAAGAGAAAATTAAGCAGATGGTTTGTGATCATTTAGTAAAGACTGTCGTGGTTGCTAGGAGCTAACATGGGTTTACTAAGAACAAATCTTCCCAAACATCCCATTTCCCTTTTAAATAGTATTATGTGGTGTGTAGAGCTGAGGGATTCTACTTCTGCAAAGCATCTAATTGTCTCCTTATGGGTAGAATGGTAAAACACAGGCTAGACGATAGTACTGCCAGATTTGCAGCTAGACAGCAATGGAAGCCAGCTGATTCATGTCATGGTTATCTTGATGGGGTTCTCTGGTGGAATGCCGTGGAGCTGACATATAACCTTCCATTTAAAATTTTAATTAGGAATTTGAATGAAGACACATGGGATGGATATGTACCAGATACACAGATGGCCCAAAGTTGGGAGGGATAATAAGAACAATAGATGAGGAAATCAAGATTCACCACACTGCTGATCATCGGAAATGCTGCATGGAATCCGTAATGACTGGATTTAATGAAGCTAAAGGTGAAGGCATTAAGCTCTCACAGTACCAACCCGAGTAAGAAATGAGATTGTGTTTGGGAGAAGTTCAAATTAAAATGATCTGGTGATTTAATTGGCCCAAAACTTGATACTCATTAATTAACTATGTGCCATGCTCTTCTTTTGGCACTGGCGTGACAGTAGTGAAACAGTCAAAAGTCTCTACCTATGTGGAGTTTATATTCTTTATGTCCCAGTGGTCATGCAGTGGCTAAAAACTACAGCAGTGGATTTGTTAGGTTTTATTGTAGAAGTCTAACATCCGGCTCATGATGGTTAGTAGCTCTCCTTTACTATTTAATGCCATATTCATGATACCATATTTTACCCCAGGATCAGTATTTCCAGATCTGAATGCTAGAGTCTGGACAAGTGAGTGATGATAGAGCAATGAGATTAATGTAAACCGTATTGTAGGAAGATTGGTCAGCAATGAGAAGACTAAGCAGAGGCATTATATCCCTCAAATCTGTGCAGGATATAGGGAGGAAGGTGTAAGCTAGTTCTCTGTTGGTCCTGGGACTCATTACTAGTTACCAGGAGGCTGATTTCTGGTTAATGATAGACAGACTACCTGAGAAGTGTTCTAGCTCTCACCTGCATGAGTGCCAGGAGGGCTCAGACTGCCTTTCTCGTGTCTTGTTCTCCCACTAAATTCAGAGTACCTAGGACTGCGCCTGGTACCTGGCAGGCATCCAACAGATAGTTGTTGAATGAGTAATGAAACTCTGAAATTTAGTAATGCTTGGGATGTACTTAAACTGAAAAAAGCATTCACGGTATGTACTTAAACTGAAAAAAAAAAGCAATTCATACAATTCAGATGTAACTGTGTGCTCTGCATTTTCTCCGGCCACTCTTCATATAATCCCATTCCTCCTATTTCCCCAGAAATCTAGGCTCTTAATTAACTCTCAAATTAACTTGACCAAAAGAAAATGTTTGTGACCATGTGTTTGATTCCAGTGGCAAATTGAGCGTGAAGTGAGCCTTTGCATGGAATAAATCGGAATAAACCCTCAGTTAGTGTTTGTGACCTAGTCTTAAATGCGTGGATGGTCATACGGCATTTTTTGAAAATACCTCATACGCTAAAATAATGTTAAAACTTTACGTTCAGCTTTTGCATATTGTAAGGAGTGTGAGGGTGGAATAAAGTACCTGAGAACAGATGTGGGAGGCCAGAATAATTTTTTTTTTTTTTACTGTGTTGAACAGCTCCAAGTTAATTAAACCACTTTTCTTAAGAGACATGAAGAGGCCATTTGAGGATTTATTTGAAATTTCTCAAGTATGCTTATTCAAAATTACTCATTCCAGCTCAACTCCCATCTTCTTGAGGCCTTCTCCATAATTCTGACCATTCAGGGCTCTGGTTTCTCACAACTTAAAGGCAATTCTACAGAATTAACATTTGATTCTTTTCTAATTTCTTCCCGAGTTTCTCTGCTTAGGTGATAGACTTACTGATGGCAAAACTTTATTTTTTATTTTTCTTGTCTTCTTCCAGACACATAGCAGAAACTCAGGAAGTGACAATTGCTTGATCCCTTGATTGGTTGATGGAGAGATATCAATAGTTAAGGTGTCTTTCCAGCCACTGTGAGACTGACATTTGGGATTGTTCCTGCTGTGTGCAATACTTCTCTGGAACGCTCTAATAGATTAAACTCAATTTCAAGCTAGCACTCATGTAAGACACAGCAGGTTAAATAGGCTTTAATGTCTCTATCCCATATATCAAAGGAGGGGACTGTAGGCCTAATTTATTGGGGTCCGTTACGTTGGCTAGGCAAGTGCTTTGTACAGAGTGGATTCTTTATATATCATGGAATCTGAAATAATGACTGAGCTCTGGGGCTCAGACAGCCTTCTTGACTCAACCTCGAAGCCAAGCTAGGGCTGTGGTTGCCAATCCCTAAACCCAGCTTAGAGATTGAGTGATTTATGTAAGCAGAGTGATTGGATTTAGCACATGAAAATACAGTGTGCCAGTTACATCTGAATGTCAGCTAAACAACCATGCAATACTTGGGATGTACTTGAACTGAAAAAGCATTCACCGTTTTGCTACAATTCAGATGTAGCTGTGTACCCTGCATTTTCTCCGGCCACTCTTCATATAGTCCCACTCCTCCTATTTCCCCAGAACTCTAGGCCCTTAATTAACTCTCAAATGAACTTGACTAAAAGAAAATGTTCATGACCATGTGATTGATTCCAACAGCAAATTAAAACAATTTTTCCAAAAAGGGAAAATCTATGTGATGTCTACTTTTTGTGGGCCTCTTCTTTCAGGTATATCTAATCATCATAATGCCATGATTTGTAGGATCTTGGTAATCTCAAGTTAAGCTCTCTTGGTTTCCTTGCTGGCATAGTTTATTTGGTTCATATCTTGCTCAGGCTGTGCAGAAACCATGGCTGACAAATAATTAGATTCTATTCTTTGGAATCCGGTGGAATGCGCATTTAGTATAACCTATTGTTTTAGCTCCTGCAAAACAACTGCATTAACTACTACAAGCTGTAGAATTCAAAGGAAAGCCTTACCAGTCTTTGTTAATGATCTTGTTCTCTTTCATCTCAAAAAGAAGATAATATTCTTGTTTGTTTTCCACCTTATAAATTTCTCTTTATGGGGAAGACATCACACATTTAGGAAAATGCTTTCCATTTTTCCTAACTAAATAAGGCTTCTTGCTGCTTAATGGCAGCAGCCTTTCAGTATCATTCATTCATTCAGCAAGCGTTTATTAAGCAGATCTGTGCGAGGCACCAGGCGCAAATGTGTGAATAATGTAGTTCTTGCTTTCAGGAGGTTCATGAGAATCTGCATGTTATGTGCTTGTCTTTAAATGGTTCAGCAGTCATTTCAATGAGAGGCTTATGGTAAGAGCTGATTATCTCCTTGAGTAATGAAATAATTTTTTTCTCTCAAATGCTTTAAATAATATCAAGCCTTACATTCTGAGCAGAAACTTCTCTTAATGGATAGTGCCAAGGGCTAGAACTCAGCTGTTTCCTTCTGTCCTGGTTCTTTAGCTAGAACTTGGTTATTCACAGTGGTGTCTGCAGATCAGCAGTACCAGTATCTCCTGGGAGCTGGTTGGAAATGCAGCCTCCCAGGCCCCAGCCAAACCTGCTGATTCAAGGCCTGCCATGTAGCAAGATCCCCAGGCGATTCATTTGCACCTTGAAGTTTGATCAGCACTGGTCCAATACAGTATTTCTCAAGCTGTAGTTAGCACGTGTAGATTATCTGAGCATCTTATTAAAATACTCATTCCTGGGCTCTGCCCTTGACTTGTATACTCTGTGCTTGTCGTGGAGCCTGAGAATTTGCATTTCTACTAAGCTCTTTGGAGATGCTGGTGCTGCCCCTTTGAGAACCACACTTTGAGTAGCACTGATCTAGTTTGCTTGGGAAGCTGAAGTGACATTTGGTAGTGGGGTGGGGTGGGGGGATGTGAGCCCCAATGAGGGAGTCAGGTTGGTTTTTTTTGTTTTGAGACAGAGTCTCACTCTGTCACCCAGGCTGGAGTGCAGTGACACGATCTCGGCTCACTGCAACCTCCGCCTCCCGGGTTCAGACGATTCTCCTGCCTCAGCCTCCTGTGTAGCTGGGACTACAGGCACATGCCGCCACACCTAGCTATTTTTTTTGTATTTTTAGTAGAGATGGGGTTTCACCATGTTAGCCAGGATGGACTCGATCTCTTGACCTTGTGATTTGCTCGCCTCGGCCTTCCAAAGTGCTGGGATTACGGGCGTGAGCCACTGTGCCTGGCCTTTTTTGGTATTTTCAGTAGAGATGGGGTTTCACCCTGTTAGCCAGGATGGTCTCGATCTCCTGACCTTGTGAACATGCCAGAGAAACGTTCCGTGGAACATCTATATTCTCCAGTGTCCCACCAGGTCTCCCTGATCCCTGGAACATAGACCTGTCATCGGGGACAGATTTTCTTAGAATTAAGTGGTCAGGCAAGTCCATGATGGCCACTGGGAGACAACAGAAGAGGGAACAGTTCTGCCCAGCGGCCCCGCGTCTGAGTTGGGCCCTGCCAGATAATAGGATGTGGGCAGGTTGGGCCCATTTCTGGGATTCACACGAAGCATCAATAGTTAATCCACTGTTGCTAAATTGTAGGGTATTGAGGCTTAGGAACGAAGAGGAGTGGAGATCAGGGAAGGACTATTAGCAAATGGGTCTGGAACCAGTCTGGGGACAAGATCGTGAAGTGTAAAATGTTTTTGTTCAGGAGTTTTGGATTCTGTTTTGTGACTTGTTGCCACAATGCTGTCTGTTTTGAAAAGTTTTCCTTTCTGATTAAACTTACTGTTTTGTGTGTCTGTTTCCTTTTCAGGATTAAGCATGAAAACATTGTCGCCCTGGAAGACATTTATGAAAGCCCAAATCACTTGTACCTGGTCATGCAGCTGTAAGTACCTCGTTTGGTTGATAAGTTTTGAACCAACTTGCAAATTCCACAGTCCAAAGGGGCCAGGTGGGAAAAGAAACGATTGTAGTGGGCCAGGTAAGGCAGGAGGGAGCTGGGAGGCCTATGTGATACTAGAGAAGCCTGTATCCAACCGAAGACAGTGGGCTGCATGCAGGAGTCTACAGGCCTCACTTGAACCAGTGTGCCGCTGCTGGGCTGGACTGAAAACCTAGAGCCTTGACAGTGAATCTCACGTTCCTGCTATGGGGAGTCAGTATTGCTTTCTGATATGCCAGGGCCAAGTGTGGCTGCCTGAAGACACTTCAGGGGCCCACTGTGAGGTACACTTTGCTCCCGTCTCTAGGAGAAACTCCCACCCTTGCCTTCCTTTCCAGGGATGCCGGGGGAGGGAAGCAGATGGTAACTGCCTGCACCCATCCCTTCCCTTGTACTCTTCCTTTGACAAAGGAGCACGCATGTA
The DNA here is from genome assembly GCA_963574635.1 of Cheracebus regulus. Classification (NCBI taxonomy): domain Eukaryota; kingdom Metazoa; phylum Chordata; class Mammalia; order Primates; family Pitheciidae; genus Cheracebus; species Cheracebus regulus. The sequence goes on along the minus strand of CAUYQU010064718.1, from coordinate 9,783 downwards.
ATTGAAATGGGAATTCGTGCCAGACATAAGAGAAGTATAATTGGCATCAGACCATGGCATTATCCCCTCATTAGGTTATTTTTGCATTCCATTAACACTGGAGATTACCAAAAGAGAGAAGACATCAGAAAGCCACGTATTCAAATAAAGACTTTACTTGAACATGTATTTTTACAAATGTAAGCTGAAATTAGCCTCCCTGCTTGCATAAATGCTTTACTCTAACTGGTATGATTCCTACGAATATCCCAGGGTTACATTTAGTAGAATTAACTGATAGAAACTGTGTCGGAATATTATGCTTTAACCATGACTGAATAAGTAAATGCTGGAACATTAAACGATTAAGTTTAATGACAGAGGAGATTTTTGTGGAAGATCAGAATATAGACTTAATTTCATGATTTATTAATGATTTTCAGACTTTGGATTGTCAACGGTATGTAGAATGGATGATTAGGCTAACAATTTATTTTCCATAGATTCTTCTTTTCCTTATGAATGTTTAAACAACACATTAACTTGGGGTCTTGTTAGGATGCAAATCAGTGTTCATCAATGCATTTCGTTATCCTTTCATTATCTTCAAAATATTATTTGTAGGTTATGATATTTTTGTGTAAGTATTTTAAAGCTATCCGTGCCAGAAGCATATGTATATTTCTGTCTGTCAAATGGCAGTTCTAGGTGGTGACTGGCAGTTTTAGAGATTGGTATGTTACAGTCAGCCGTGATATAAGTCAAAGGTTTTTGACTGCTTGGTTCCACGTTAACTCTCGAGTTACCTAAGTGTAATCTTTTCTAGTTCCTTGTTCTTCTGTTTGCATTACAATTTGCCATATTTCTGGTTTTTCCTGGAGAGCACTAGTTCTCCCCAGATTTGGAAACACTCCCTAGACGTCCCTGTGACTTTGTTTTATGTGAAGCCTGCTCTATAAAGATGCCAGCGCATCCCTTTCTTGTCAAATACTGTTGCCTAATTGGAAGACGATGAGATTTCAGTGGCAGGCAAAAACCCCGCACAATGTTAGCTGTGTATTTCAGTGTGTGCTTTTTCTTATGGTAATGCAAAAACGAATACTCAAATCCAAAGCTACATGAATCTACTTGTTTAAGTTTTGTGTTTATGGAACTATAACCAAACATCAGTTAAAGCGCCCCAAATGAGTAACTCTCAGCTCTGCCTCTTACTAGCTGGGTGAATTGGGGCAAATAACTGGGTTTCTCTGAGTATCAGTTTCCACAGTGGGAAAAAATGGGGATAATAATAATATTCACATTAGAGGATTACAGTGAGCAGTGAAGGAGAAAAGTGTAGGAAGTAATGTCACAATAGTAGGTATTGGGTACACATGATTTCTCTATGGATATCTGTATCGTTTCATCCCTTTGGCTCTACAGATGGTCTTTCATTTTATGAGGTAAAGTTCACGTAGATTTAGAATTTGCCTTTCTAAGCAACTTGGGGTCGTATACTACAAACAAAAGTTATTGCAAAAATGGCTTGGCATAAAAACATAAAAATGTCTGGAACAAAATCAACCTCAGAACGAAGCCTGGAAGTCATATGAGGGCACCGCTATCCCTGCCCCACTGTGAGCTTTTCTGTCAAGGAATTCATCCCTCTTTTGTGTTACAAAAAAAAAAAACCTCATTGACCCGGCCTGGTGGCTCACGCCTGTAATCCCAGCACTTTGGGAGGCTGAGGCCGGTGGATCATTTGAAGTCAGGAGTTCAAGATCAGCCTGGCCAACATGGTGAAACCCCGTCTCTACTAAAAATATAAAAATGAGCTGGGGTTGGTGGCAGCGCCTGGAACAGCAGCTACACAGAAGGCTGGGGCAGGAGAATCTTTCTGAGCCCAGGAGGCGGAGGTTGCAATGAGCTGAGATCGTGCCAGTGCACTCCAACCTGGGTGACGGGCCAGACTCCGTCTCAAAACAAAAAAACAGAAAAACCTATCTCATTAGTATGGACCACACTCATTAAGAATTTTCAGTAATTCAGAGAGGAATTAAGGTGGGATTAACCGTTGGGGGAACTTGTATGAGATTTGTCAGGCGAATTAATCAGGAAATCCAGGTTAGAGGCAATGAATGTTTGAATTATCTAAGGGAAAAAACTATGTATGCGCAGCAGTAAGCAGTCCAGAAGCTCTGTTTACACAAAAAATTAGATATGCTAATTTTTAAAATGATAAATTATATTGATTCTTTTTTCATTGGTTTTCATTACTTTATAAAAATCAACTTTATTGAGGTATCATACAAGTTACTGTATCCATTTAAATGGAAAATTCCGTGATAAACGTGAGAGAATCATACCCGTAAAGCCACCACCACAGTTAAGAGAGAAAATTTCCACGTCACTCAAGACTCCCTGGGCCCCATGGAAGTTTATTCCTCATTCATGACCCTAGTCAACCACTGACCTACTTTACTTACTAGAAGTTTTTTTTTTCTTTAGATAGAGTCTCACTCTGCTGCTCAGGCTGGAGTGCAGTGGCATGATCTCAGCTCACTGCAACCTCCGCCTCCTGGGTTCAAGTGATTCTTCTGCCTCAGCTTCCTGAGTAGCTGGGATTATAGGCGTGTGCCACCACGCCTGGCTAGTTTTTGTATTTTTAGTAGAGACAGGCTTTCACCTTGTTGGCCAGGCTGGTCTCAAACTCCCGACCTTGTGATCTGCCCACCTTGGCCTCCCAAAGTGCTGAGATTACAGGCGTGAGCCACCACGCCTGGCCAAGATTATTTTATATTGTATAAAATATCATATAAATTGACTCATAGGTACCATTTTGTGTCTGGCTTATTTCACTCATTATTTTGACATTCATCCATGTAGCATGTCTCTGTGGTTCATTCCTTTTTATTGCTAAGTAGTATTTCAAAGTTATGTATATTTCACATTTCTTAAACTTTTGTATTTATAAACACTTGAGTGGTTTCCAGTTTGGGGGTGCTAATGAATGCAGTTGCTGTGGACATTCATGTACAGGCCTTTGCATGCATGTATGTTTGAGTGAAGATCTAGGAGAAGAATGAGTGGGTTATTTGATAGATGTTGTGTTCAACTTTTTAATGAACTGCCTAACCGTTTTCCAAAGTGGTTGTACCATTTTACATCTTTTTGCCCAGCAGTGTATGGCAATTCCTGTTGCTCCACATTCTTGCTAGCTGTTGAGATTTTCACTTTTAGCCATTCTGATGGGTGTGTGGTAATATCGTAGGGTGGTTTTAATTTGCATTTCTTGATGATGAATCACGTTGATCATCTTTTTATGCCCTGATTGGCCACATGTATATCTTCTTTTATGAAGTGTCTGTTCAAATGTTTTGCTCAATCTTTATTGGATTGTCATCACATTATTGGGTGGCAGGTGTACTTTATATAGTCCATACTTTGTCAGATACATGTAATATGAATATTTTCTTCCATTTTGTATCTTGCTTTGTTTTTTTAATGATGCCTTTAAAAAAATTATGGAAATGTAATTTACGTACTGTCAATTCACCCATAAGGTGTACAATGAAAGGTTTTTTTGTAGTTACAAGGTTATGCAGCCATCACTACAACCTAATTTGAGGACATTTTATCTCTCTAAAAGAAGCCCTATACTCATTAGCAGTTACTCTCAATTCCTCCCTCCCTCAGGCCCTAGCAACTACTTACTTTTGGTCCCTATGGATTTGCCTATTTTAGACTTTTCATATGAATGGGATTGTACAACATGTGATCTTTTGTGACTGGATTCTCTCTCTCAGCTTTTCATTGCTTTATAAAAATCAACTTTATTGGGGTATCATTTACATAGAAGTTACTGTATCCATTTAAATGGACAATTCAGTGATGAATGTGAGAGAATTTTTGCAAGGTTAATCCATATTGTAGCATGTATCAGTGCCTCATTCCTTTTTATTGACAAATAATATTTTCTTACATGGCTATATCACATTGTGTGTATCTGTTTTTCAGTTGATAGACATTAGGCTGTCTCACTCTTTGGCCAATGTGAGTAATGATGCAGGCATTTTCACGTACAGAGTTTTGTGGACTTGCTTTCATTCCCTTGGGTATATACCTAGGATTGAAATTGCCAGGTCAAATGGTAGCTTTTTTTTTTTTTTTTTTTTTTTTACCTTCTGAGGAATCACCAAACTGTTTTCCCAAATGACTGTACCATTTTACAGTCCCATGAGCAACCTGTGGGGATTCCAGCTTCTCTACGTCCTTGCTGACCCTCTCTGTCTTTTTGATGATAGCCGTCCTGTGAGTGTGAAGTAGCACCTCGAGATTTCAGTTTGTATTTTTCTGACAACAATTTTGAAGATCTTTTCCCATGTTAGCCACTTATATACCTTCTTTGGGGAGAGAGAGAGAGAGAGAGAGAAGAGAGAGAGAGAATGAGAGAGGTATTTAAATCCTTTTTTTTAAATTGATTTGTCTTTGTTGTAAGACTGCCTTATATATTTTATATACAAGTCTCTTATCAGACATATGATTTGCAAATGTTTTCCCCTATTCTGTAGATTGTCTTCGTACTTTCTTGATAGGATCCTTTACAGCAGAAAAGTCTTTTTTTTAACTTTGAGGTAGTCTGGTTTATTTTTCTTTCGTTGCTTATGTTTTAGGTGTTATACTAAGACACTCTCACCTAATTCTTAATGGTACCTTTTGAATAAGGAAAGTTTTAGTGGTGATGAAGTTCATTTTTTTTTTAGTGGTGATAATGTTCATTTTTTTAAAATGATTAAATCCCTGCCCGGGCTAGTCTAGAACTCCTGAGCTCAGGTAATCTGCCCACCTTGGCCTCCCAAAGTGCTAGGATTACAGGTGTGAGCCACCATCCCGGCACGTGCCATCTTGTTTCCTGTAGCTTCATAGTCAGTTCTCATCATCAGCGAGTGTAAGTTCTCTAACTTCGGTTTTTTTCTTTCCTTAAAATTGCTTTGGCTATTCTAGACTATTTGCATTTTCATATAAGTTTTAGAATACATTTGCCTTTTTTAATGCTTGTGGGAATTTTGTTTGGGCTTGTATTGAATCTGTATATCAGTTAGAGAACAACTGACAGCTTAAAACATGTAGCCTTTTGATTAATAAACATCAGTCTTTTCATTTTATTTGGGTTTTGCTCTCGGTGATGTTTTATGGTTTTTGGGATGTAGGTCTTCATATATTTTATTTTATTCTGAAATATTTTATTTTTTATTCTATTGTAAATGGATTTTTATTTCATTTTTGCAGTTGCTTGCTGCTAGCATCTAATATAATTGGTTTTTGTGCATTAGCCTCTGACCTTGCTAAATTCACTTACTAGTTCTAGTGTTGTTTTGTGGATTTCTTACCATTTTCTATCTCAATAATTGTGTCATCTGAAATTTACATTAATTCTGGTTGGTCCCAAAAGGAATTCCATTTGGTAAAACTTTGATAGTTTAGTTCTAAATATTAAGTCTATTTTAATGGCATAATAATATGTCTTAAAATATTTTATGTCAGATATTTTGAAAATTCAAATTAGCATCTCTTATTCCCGTTTTGCCTCCATTAGTTATCTAAATGAATAGAGGAAAAAGCAATGACAGGAAACCCTGAATACATCAGAATATAACACTGTTGGGAAAGTCTTAGATTTAGTTTTTGGGTTTTGTAGCCTGTATTATTTTTGGTTGCTGTATTTTTTGTTTTTGTTTGGCAAGGCTCAGTGGTTTATGTTCTTGAGAGTCCATCTCTTTTTCTTTTTTTATTTAAAAAATTTTTTTTCAGTAGTTGAGGTCTCACTCTGTCACCCAGGCTGGAAAGCACTGGCCTGATCATATATCACTGCAGCCCCTGACTCCTGGGCTCAAGCAATTCTCCCACCTCAGCCTCCTGAGTAGCTGGGACTGTGCGCATGTGTCACCATGCCTGGCTAATTATTTTTACTTTTGTAGAGATGAGTCTTGCTCTGTTGTCCAGGCTGATCTCAAACCCCAGACCTCAAGCAATCCTTCCAGTCTCCCAAAGTGTTGGGATTACAAGTGTCAGCTACTGCCCCTGGCACCCATCTTTTCTGTCTGGGTCAGTGAGAACATGGAAAGAGTTTTTGTTTTTATTTTGCTTTTGTTTGACTCAAGAGCTTAGAAAGTCTTTAGTTTCTAAATATATGGGGAGGATCTAAAACACAACATTTTAGAGGACTGTATTTTACAGTGTTTGTGCCTTGGAAAGTTTTAGTTTCCTAGGCAACAGCATTGGGGGCACTGAGACACAACAAGGGATGGTCAGTGCCATAATTTTATTACCTATCTTATTGCTCTTTCAATTCTGAGTATTGCAGTAGATTCCACCCCCACCCCATGCTGCGGCAGCAAAGGAGACTTAATTGTTTCCAGAAGTCTATATTTAAATTTTATTTGGGTTTTTGGGAAAATACTATTTTTTTTTTTTTTTTTTCAGAATTCTGTGTTTGGAACATTCTTCTTTAGATAGTAGGAAGTCATTATGACATTGAGAGAAGTGATAAATGGAAAGTCTATTAGTTTGGAATTTATTTCTTATCTGACTTGTAGGATGCCGGTCCCTAAATTTGGAGATGACAAAGGACACTGCCTCAACTCCTCCCTCTTCCCAACTCTAACAACTTAGGAAGTGAAATAAACTTCAGGCTGATACAGTACAAAGGATAGATCAGAAATACTTTTTCAAAAGAAAGAGATTATATTGCTGTTGAATTATTGCATATTTCCAATAAACTTATATTTCCATATGTGAGTAACTCCTCAATTTCTATCTCCAGCCTGGAGCCCTGGCCAGAACTCTAAGCTTGTAAATCCAACTGGCTTCTCTGCAGTCCCACTTGGCCAGGTAGTAGGCATCACTCACGTACCAGATCCAAAGTAAACTTTTGAATTCTCCACAAAATCTGCTTCTCCTGCTGTTTTATCTCATCTTAGCAAATGGTAACTCTGTTCTTCCAGTTGTCCAGGCCAAAAACCTGGAGTCATCCCTCACTTACCCTTTTCTCTTACACCCAACAATCCCACCCCTGTGGCCACGAGCTTCAGAATTACAACAGAGGCAACCACTTCTCCTCATCGCTGTACTTACCACCCGGTTCAAACCACCGTATAAAGCTTACCTTTCTTCCCCTAATCCTGCCCCAGTGCGCTGTTCTTTTTTAGTGTGTTAGCCCGGTCTTATTATGCCTTTGTTGAAAAACTACCATTGGCTTCTCATCTTCGAGTCAAACACAAAGTTCCTATGGTGGCCTCCATGGCCCTGTGTGTCCTGGCCCCTGGAAACCTCTCTGACCTCCTGTCCCACCTTTCTCTCTTTCTTTTTTCTTTTCTTTTTTTTTGAGATGGGGTCTCATCATATTCCCAGGCTGGAATGCAGTGGCTCGATCTCGGCTCACTATAACCTCTGCCTCTGGGTTCAATCAGTTCTCCTGCCTCAGCCTCCCAAATAGCTGAGATCACAGATGCCTGCCACTCCACCTGATTACTTTTTGTATTTTTAGTAGAGATGGGGTTTCACCATGTTGGCCAGGATGGTCTCGATCTCTTGACCTCATGATCTGCCTGCCTCGGCCTCCCAGAGTGCTGGGATTACAGGTGTGAGCCACTGTGCAGCTGCGGCCTGACTGGCTTCCTTGCTATTCCTCAAACATGCCAGGCCTGTACCACCATGGGGCCCTTGTTTCTGATCTTCTGTCTGCTGGAATCACTTACCTTAATGCTATCATGGAATAAAGGAAATACTAGAATTTCTGCCAAATGTCACCTGGTCCTTGAGATACACCCCCAGCTCCCCTGTATTAAAATAGCAACTCCCACCACCACCTCATGCCACACATACATTAATGCCCTGTCCCCTTCCGCAGCTTTCTTCCTCTCTGTAGCACTTGTCACCGTTGGAAAGGTTGTCCCTGCTTTGTCGTCTGCTGGAACAGTGCTTTCACATTATGGAGGCACTTAACAGATGCTTAATTGATATGATCATTTAGGAATGGAATAATGGTTCACGTATTTCTTTGCGCATTTAGTCCTTACATAAACTCAGGAGTTACTGCTATCCCAATGTTCCATGAAGAGCCTGAGCAGAGAGGTTGGATCATTGACCCAATCAGTGAGCAATCCAGTGTTTATACCCTTGACCAGCCTGATACAATACACTGATAGCATTTTCCAGGGAAAAAAAAGAACCTTGTACGTACCACTAATGTGAATAATTCAGTTTACCTGAAAAATATTATTAGTTATGGTTCAAGAAGTGTTTTAAGGCCGGGTGTGGTGGCTCATGCCTGTAATCCCAGCACTTTGGGAGGCTGAGGTGGGTGGATCACGAGGTCAGGAGTTTAAGACCCGCCTGGTCAAGATGGTGAAACCCAGTCTCTGCCAAAAATTAAAAAATTTGCCAGGCACGGTGGCAGGTGCCCGTGATCCCTGCTACTCTGGAGGCGGAGGCAGGGAATTCCTTGAACCTGGGAGGTGGAGGCTGCAGTGAGCTGAGATCACACCACTGCACTCCAGACTGGGTGACAGAGTGAGACTCCATCTCAAAAAAAAAGAAGTGTTTTAAAAGGAATGCTAACTAGAAAATATCTTATATTGTGTGGTGGTTTGTGAGGGGAGAAACATTTACTTAGCAGTATCACAGGAATTCACTACAACAGTCTCACTCCATTTACAACAATCATCATGTTTATTTCTTAAATAATTTTTTACCAATGTTGTGAGCTTTTTTTTTTCACCAGTGTTATGATTTCCTGCTGAGCTTGAAAAACTAAGAACAGAGTACACATTTTTTAAAGAATATTAATTTGTTTCCTGGTACCCCCAAGGCATGAAAATGTATCAGCTTCCAAGAGAAAATATGGTCTGTCTCCTCTGTTGGCTTGTGCAGGAAGCCGTTCGCACGGTCCCCTGTTTGTGGGGGTCACTGCTGTTAGCTGTTGTGTGGATATTGTATTCATAATTCATACTCTGTGTTCCCAGAAACAGTTTTAATTAGAACACAGATTATTACTCCCAGTAGCCTTCTGTAAGTAGCCAAGCATAATAATGAAGCAAAAAATGTTTCCGAATATGACGCCTTCATATATTTACATATAAATTACCAAAATCTTGTCTTTGTTCACAGCAGATACTAATTGAACATCTAACAGACCTGTGGTTTCTGTTGAGCACTGGCGGGTGGGAAGGGGTTTGGGGGACACAGCTGATGCTCCTCAGTAGCGCTGCTTGTAGAGAGATTGTAACGCTCCACAGTTGCTTTCCTTGAGGTCAGTGCAGGGCACTCTGGGAAGAGACACCTTAAACAGAGGGGGGTCAAGAGTCCAATGGAGGTGCTGCCTCCAGGTGGGTAGCTGGGCTCCAGGGAGAAGCATAGACAGCACCACAGGGGTTAGGGAGCCTGGGAGGGAGGAAGAGTCTGTGAGGGGCTCAGTCTGAGGGGCTTTGTGAAGAGGGCTGAGTCTGTGAGGGGCTTAGTCTGTGAGGAGGGCTGAGTCTGTGAGGGGCTTTGTGTAAGAGGAGGGCTGAGTCTGTGAGGGTTTGGTCTGTGAGGAGGGGTGAGTCTGTGAGGGGCTTAGTCTGTGAGGAGGGCTGAGTCTGTGAGGGGCTTAGTCTGTGAGGAGGGCTGAGTCTGTGAGGGGCTTAGTCTGTGAGGAGGGGTGAGTCTGTGAGGGGCTTAGTCTGTGAGGAGGGCTGAGTCTGTGAGGGGCTTAGTCTGTGAGGAGGGCTGAGTCTGTGAGGGGCTTAGTCTGTGAGGAGGGCTGGGTCTGTGAGGGGCTTTGTG